>PVKC010003512.1:0-13696 GCA_004027635.1 Crocidura indochinensis | reverse complement strand
TCTTCTCTTAAATTGATATTTATAGTCTCTAGAAGGACTCCTCCTGTTTTTTGCTTGTTTAATTTTTTTCTCTATTTCCTTCTAACAGAAATATATAACTTGAACCATCTTGTTCAACCTCACAAACTGTAGGATAAATAATGGAGGGTACCAAGGCCAAACAGTCATATTAACAACTAGTAGAAATAAAAAATGATCAGACTTAAACACCAAAACCAAAGTCAACGACAACAGAGTCAATACCCAATCTACAACAACCTAGACACAGAGGGGGACCACTTATACTAGCAGCCTGGGGGGGGGGTAGCAAAAGAGGGGGATATGGGATGCATGCTGGGAACAGGGGTGGAGGAAGGACAAGATTGGTGGTGGGAATGCCCCTGATTTAATGTCACTATGAACCTAAAATATTAATGTGAAAAATTTTTAATTCACTGTGGTAAAAATAAAAATTATTTTTAAAAAATCAAGTCTTTGAAGTCAATTTAACTAAAGAGGTAACCTATACAAAGAAAACTACAATACACAAGGACACAAGGAAATGGAGACATATACCCTGCTGATAGATTGGAACAATCAACATCATTAAAATGCCAAACCTTCCCAAAGCTTGAAATATTTAATGCAATCCTTATTTAAAAAATGATATTTTTTCAAAGAATTGGTTCAAGCACTCATGAAACTTATATAGAAATATAATTATCCATAAATAGCTAAAGCAATCCTTAGTAAAAAGAAGATGGGAGGTATTGTTTTAAAATAAAATATAAACTAAAGTCCTCGTATTGGGTTAGGCCTTTCTTGGCATGGCATCTTAGCTTCTGCTGGTGGGTCTGGAGAAGGGTGGTTGTGGCGAAATAATTTCACAGGCAGTCAAAGTCTCATCTGAGTCAGCTAGGTTTATTCCATTGCCCTATCCACTATGAACAGATTTTGCGCCATGTCTGCTTAACTCATCTCTTTCTATGTCTCCCTTCCTGCTGATCTCCATGCTACATCTTTTATATATTTTTATTCCAAGTAGTAGACTCCTCCCAGGTGTGGGTGGGTCTGACCATCCAGGTGAAATTAACATTTTAATAGAAAACTTAGGGTATTGGGGAGGGAGGGCTCCTCACAGGGAGGCATCAATTTCCACAACCTTAAAATGTACTATAAATTATATAAAACAGCATGGCGCTATAATAAGGACAGGCCCTCAGATCAATCAAATAGATTTGAATATTCTAAGATGGACACACAAGTATATGATCAATAAATCTTTGATAAAGGGACAAGAAATACAAAATGGAGCAAGAAAATCTCTTCAACATATAGTGTTGGGAAAACTGGCTATATGCAAAAAAATAAATAAACTCAGATCTCTATTTAAAGCCATGCACAAAGGTCAAATCAAACTAGATTAAAGACCTTGATATCAGACCTTAAAACATAAGGCACATAGAGGAAAATGTAGGTAGAATGCTCCATGACATTGAAGCTAAAGGCATCAAGGAAGAAACATCACTGTACAAGAAAATGAAAACAAAATTGAACAAATGAGACTACATTAAACAGAAAAAAGGAACCTCAAAGGAAATGGTGACTAGAATAAAATTACTACCCACAAAATGGTAGAAGCAATTCACCCAATATACATCTGATGAGGGGTTAATATCTTAGATATATGAGACACTGGTAGAACTCAGTAAGAAAAATTTCTAATCCCATCCACAAATGAAGAGAAAAAAATGAACAGACATTTCCTTAGAGAAAAAAAAAACAAATGGTCAAAAGACACATAAAAAATTGTTCCACATCAATAATTATATGGGAGATGCGAAGCAAAACAACAATAAGGTATTAACTCACACCACAGAAACTAGCACACATCACAAAGAGCAAGAATAACCTGTGCTGGCATGGAGGCAGGGAGAAAGGGACTATATTTCACTTCTGGCAAGAATGAGAACTTGTCCAACCTTTTTGGAGAACAATATAGAAATTCCTCAAAAGTCTGAAATTAGTTCCTGTATGTTTCAACAATCCCACTCTAGTTACCCTGGAATACAAAAACACAGTAAAAAAGCCATCTGCATTCATATTTTTATTTCAACATTATTTGCAATTAAAAAAAATTGAAAACAACCCAAGCACCCAAGAACTGATGAGTGGTTAAAGAAGCAGCTGAACATCTACACAATGGAATACTATGCAGCTGTTAGGAAAAATGAAGCCATAAAATTTCCTTATACATGAATGGAGATAGAGATTAGTATGCTAAGTGAAACAAGTCAGAGGGAGGAGATACATAAAATAATTTCACTCATTTGTGGCATATAAGAAAAAAAGATGGTGTGGTAATAATTTCATAGACAATAAAGAGGAGGGCCAGAAGAACCAGTCCATGGTAGGAAGCTTGCCGCAAATATTGTAGCAGTGCAATTAGTGCAGTGAAGGGATCACTATGATAATTGTAACTCATTGTTCAGGTTAATAACTTGGTGTTGAATGGAGATAAAGTGATATTCAAGGTGTCCCTTCTTTAATAATAATAATAATAATAATAATAATAAGACACAGTGTCTAAAATAGAAAAAAGGAAGAGGAGAGAGAGAGAGAGAGAGAGAGAGAGAGAGAGAGAGAGAGGATCAAAATGCCTGCCCCAGAGGAAGGCAGGGTGGATGGTGGTGGGAAGGAAACTGGAGATATTGGTGTTGAGAAATGTTCATGAGTGAATGATGATATGCATTCCAAGATTGAAACTCAGTCACAAAGAACTTTGTAATCATGGTATTTAAGTAAAATTTTAATTAAAAAATAAAGATCTCATAAAATTCAGAGAGAGCAAGAGGGTAAGCCATTATCTTTATTATCTTTGGAGGCCAGGTTTGATGTCCATCATCCCTTTTGTTCACCCAAAAGCCAAGATCCAGGTGTAAATCCTGAATTAAGGGAAAACTTGACTACCACTGGGTTTGTTCCAAACACATGTTGCCCTCAAAAAGAATAAAAACCACCAAGAACTGAGTAGGAACGAATGATTATTAACTTAAAATAATATATTGGGGGGCCCAGGAGATAGCATGGAGGTAAGGCGTTTGCCTTTCATGCAAAAGGTCATCGGTTCAAATTCCGGTGCCCCATATGGTCCCCGTGCCTGCCAGGAGCAGTTTCTGATCATGAAGCCAGGAGTAACCCCTGAGCACTGCCGGGTGTGACCCAAAAACCAATATATATATATATATATATATATATATATATTGGGAGAGAGCACAACCAACAGTGTCCAGGCTTACTCTTGGCTCTATAATTAAGATCACTCCTAGAAGGGATTGAAATACCAGATAAGGTGTCAGAACTCAGGTCAACTATTTGCAAAGTAAATGTCTTGCCCATCTTATTTCTACAACCCCCAACTTATGTTATTATTTGGTGAAAAAAATACAAATGTAAATATTTAAATTCGAAAAATGTAGATGGAGTAAAGTATATGACTAAAAATATGTATAATGGAAAATCTTATATAAATTAAGTGAATGACCTTATTTTCTATAAGTATTAATCAACCTCATAATTCTATTAGCAGAAAAATTTGGAAAAATCTGTATTGAGTATACCAAAACATTTTAATTTTAGAGTTTATTATTTTTTCACCAATCATAAATAATGTAATTTCAAGATCAGTGAATACTACATTTAGTTGTGATTTTTATATAAAAGTAAAAAATAAAATGTTATTTTTAAAGCAACATAGCATAAAGCAAATGAGTAGGAACTAACGCAGAAAATCAAGAATACCAAAGTATTTTCCCAAGAATCATGAGCTGCTCATGATCTATTTTTTATTATCAAATGTGTTTCATTTGTGTCTAGATTTTATCCTTACACTGATACATTATTTTGAATTGCCAATAAGAATGAAATATTTGACGTAAAAGCAAAATACTAAATATTGCTAGTATAAAAGGAGCTCATAAAAATGTGAATCTATGATGCATTTTAAAGTATATAGCTTTCTGGAAACATTTTATATGGTTAGTATTATCTTGCAAAATTCCTGTAATTGTTTTTTTTTAAATCTCTAAGCTGTTCTAATAGATAATGAATAAACTAGGACTGTCAATTTTATAATTCACTTGAATATCCTTTATTTGCTAAATAATAAATCATGGTTAGGAAATTGTATGTAGGGAATTTATAACTTACAAACTGTCTTACAATATATCAAGCTTTAACTATTCTCCTCATCCTGGTAAAGTGGATGAAAATTTATCTAAAATAAAGGGACAAAGTAATAAGTTAAATTTATTATCAGAGGAAAGGAAAAACGTCTGTAAATTATAGCATCTATAGACAGCTATGTTTGCAACGTGCCTTTAACCATGCTATGATATTTGCTAACCATGCTTTTGCTATTTGTTCTTATTTCAGACCCAGATGGCTTAGGTTGATCTTTAATTTGTTAGGCTCAAAATAAAATATTGTCCTCTCCAGAGTTTAACAAAGGTTACCCAACTTTAGAGTTTCAGACATCCCAAATAAATCTGTTTCACATGCAATTTAGCTGGTCTAACTACACAGATTTGAACTTTTTCCTGTGTCTTCCCAGCAGTGATGATTCGAATGTCCAAAACATGTGACTATTATCCTTAGTTTCTAATAATATCTTCTATCTTGTCATTCAGAAAATAAATTTTTGGGTATAATACAAAATTTTAGGCTTTTTACTTAAATTTCTGGGGAGGGTTTCATATCTCCAATTAACCCCTTTTAATGGTGAAGTGAAATATTTCAGGATACAATAAAATGTCACCTATTTCTTTCTCCTTACATTGGGATTGTTTCACTGTATATTTTGTTTTTGTTTGTCTAGATTTCTACAGTCATTCAATATGATAATTTTTAATTTTAAAATATTTTATAGTGGAAGCTTAAGATCTATAAGGATCCTTATGTTGTTCCTTCTTTTGTAGGGTGCCAGAGTAGAAGGACGAGAGCACATAACTGGAATAAAGTTGAACACTTTAATCTGTGTCTGCCAACAATTTTCCCCAGTCTGACCAGCCAGGGGCCATCCCCTGAAGGACATGAGCCCCGCCCAAGGTCATGATGAGGATTATATAGGGAAAGGATATAGGAAGGTTCCAGCTTTCTGATGATCCTTAAACCGATTGGCTCTTGTCTAGAGGTATCTTCCTACTGCTCCCTTGTCCTTCCCTGATAGGCTACCTGATACAGCCAGGTAGACTGAGGTAGGGTCTATGGAAATAGGCTCACAACTTGTGTCCTTACAAAATGGTGTTTCTCCCTGCTCAGAACCTAAAGAAGAAGCCTGCCATGTGGCTTTTACAAAATGACGTCCCTTCTTATTCACAATGCAGGTCCCAACACTTTTGGGATACACAAGGAATGTCCACTTAAGTAAGAAAGTTGTTTTACTATTTCATGAACACATTCTAGATATTTATAGATAATACTGTAGTAGGATATTACTTTAGCAATAGTAAATGCTTTATGCTAAGTTGTAAATATGTGGGAGCCTCACACATGTCTTTTTAATGAAATTTTGAAGTTTATATATTTGTGTTGGGAACTATAGGTAAATAATGGGAGCAAAACAATATTCAAACAATAATCTAAATACCTTAAAAAGCCTTATTTAAAATAGGATTACAAAATAGTTTGATGAATATGAAGTACTGTATAAATGAATAAAACAAAAAAACTAGAAAATTTAGGAGGGGCACAAGAAAGGAAGGTTAACTTCATATGCAAAATAAAACCTTTTATCTCTTAGGCAAGTAAGCTGTTCTGCACAATAAAGTGTTTCCACGATTATTTAAAAATAATATTCAGTTGTGAAGTTTTATGAAAAATATTTTATTAACATTTTTGCATATAGAAATATCCTTAGTTATTTATGGATAAAAGTATACAAATAGCTCTGGATATTAGGAAAGTATATAGCAGCTGGTAAAATAAATTATGTGAGGAAATGAGTGCTAGACTGAAAGTGAATTCCTATCTCATACATAATGTTGCCTTTGCTTTTATCATTACATATCTTGTTTTTTTTGGGGGGGGGTCAGGGAAACCTTCACCCAATGGCACTCAAGGGTTATTTCTGACTCTGCTCTCAGAAATTGCTCCTGGCTCAGAGGACCATATGGGATGCTGGGAATCAAACCTGCATCTGTTACCCCTTTTGTTACCCCATTTGTTACCCCTTTTTTTAAACAATTGTACAAACCATATTGTCAAAAATGAAAGAGAGGGAGTAAGAGATTTTGTGTGTGTGTGTGTGTAAAAGAGAGAAAGAGAAAGTGAGTGAGATAAAATGCCTGCCCCAGAGGAAGGCAGGGGGTGGGGCCTGAGAGGGAAACTGGGGGCATTTGTGGGGGGAAATGTACACTGGTGAAGAGTGGTATACATTCTATGATTGAAACCTGATCATGAACTATTTTGTAACTACAGTACCTAAATAAAATAAATATACATATATATTATACATATATATTATAAATTATACATAGTAAATTATATAGAATAAATCAGAATTGCATAAATTTTAATATAAATTATAATTATTAATATAATATATAAATTATATATAAACATATAAATGGCAATTATAAATTGTACATATATACATTATATATAGAAATCTAAATATTCAAAGTGAAAGTAGTTAACACTGATTAATATGATTTTCTGTTTTCAGAATTTTAGCACAAATTTATTTCAGTACAATATATGCTTAAGTGTTAACTCCATTGTTTTCTAAATATATTAGACAGGGAAACATGTAATATGGTCAGATTATGAAGTTCATATTTATTGCCTTCATAGCACAGCACAAAATTCAACTCAGTTAAGTTTTCTTGCTCTCGTGTACACATTGTTTTGTCTGTCTGCTATTATCACTGGATTCTCAGTGCTCAGTGATCACATTGTATTTTGACCTTTAATAACCCCTTAACAAGTCTCTGACTCTTTTAGTTCTTTTGCTGAATTCTATCTTTCTTACCTGTGCCATTTTCTTTTATACTTCTGGGTGTATTCACTTTTCTGCTCCACATTTTACTTTCTCCTGCTGTCTTGTTATTTCCTCTAAGGCCTCTCAATGAATTCCCTTTATGCAGTGTTTTCTTCCTGTGCTGTTGTGTCTAATCCCCTAGTACTACTTGAGCTCTTTCCTGGAACTCCCACTGAGCCTTCACTTTCTATCTCTGCACTAGTTCCTTTTATTTTAATTTTAGGATCTACGTTAAAAGGTGCACCCAGATGCTGGAATTGCTCTTGTATTACTGAAGCTAGATCCATGCCTTGGAGGAGAAAGGTGAGCTTTCCAGTAAACAAGCAGAATGTAGAACCATAACAATTCCTTTAATCAAAAGATTTGCCTTTCTAGAAGAGAATAATGTTGTCAGCAGGGCATTTAAATATAAGTAGATACATTCTCTCTTTGTACTGATAAAATTAAAAAAGAGGTTTGCATGTACTTTTAACCTGATTTCCTACCCATTTTGTTTGTGGCTCACACCTTTATCACAAGAAAGTCCTATGTGTTCCTACCCAGTCTTTCTCTCTCTAAATCTCTTTTGAAAGTCAAATGGTGTGTGAACCTCTTTCCAAGTTAGTAATTAGAAGGATTGATCATTTTTTTTGAGTAACTGCTAATTTTTACAGTGCCAAGATCAAAAACCAGTATCTCAAACATACAAGACAAATAACTTCTATTTCTGAGCTAGACTCATGACTATATTTGAGCTACACTATTTCTATAAAATCTAAATTATTCTATATTTCATATTATAAAATAATTTTTATTACTATTTTATGCTAAATTAAATTTTCATAGGGGTTGGTAAATAAAAAGTTCTCAAACTAATATTAAACAAAGTAGGACATAGCACATGCATGCTGAAAGTTATACAATGCAGCATTTAAAATGTAGCTACTACTATACGGCATTTTCTTTTGTTAGTTTTACTTTTGTGGGACTACATTTGTTGATATTTGAGGGTTACACCTGTTATCTGTGTACCAGGCAGTGACGTGAATCAAATCTATGATACCTGTCTGTAATGCTTGCATTCAGTCTTGAGATATTTCTCCAACACTTTGCATAAACTTTGGTTTGTGACCTCTGAATAAATTTCTAAATTCATAAATTCCTTGATTTTTTCATAAATGTATATAAAATAACCCCCATGTAGAAAGAAGTTTAATTGTTTCACAGACAACAATTTGCTGGAGGAATTAAACACAGTTAAAGTGTCTGTGTATTTATACTAAATTAAAATAACATAAATTTCAATTAGTCTTACATACCTCTTCATTTCATCTCAAATTACATTTTTATTACTATTACTAGTTTATAGTACCGATTTCAAAATTATGCTGCTAAAACATGATTATTTAAGATGTCATACTTTACATTTAATTTGAAAAATTATTCAATCATTACATATTTATTAATTGCCAATACAAACTTTTTTGCATTATGTTCAGCAATTCTTCAACTGTGATCTCAAGGAAAAATGTGAGTTGAGGAAAACATTTTTGTTGATTGATAATGAGGTTTGTATATATCACTACAATTTATATATTTTATGAAAATGTACTCAATTCTCTAGAGGAATTTAGCTAGTGAAAACATTTGTTCAATGGACTATTAAAAGCACTGTGTGCAATTCAAGTATAATAAATGTGAACTACAGGAATTTAAAAGTATGTAACATTTGTTCATGATTTAGAGAGAGGGGGCTGGAGCAGTAGTGCAGTGGGTAAGGTGTTTTGTTTATATGCAACCCACCTGGATTTGATCCTCTATATGAAATATCATCCTCCAATCACCAGGAGTGAGTGATTCCTGAGTGCAAAGTCATGAGTAAACCTTGAGCATCACTGTGTTTGTTCCAAAAACAAAACAAAGCAAAAACACAAGCAAACAAAATAAAGAATTTAGGGAGATGGTTGGGGTGTAGACTTGTATGTACCTGATTTCTTTATAATGATTTTTATTTTGACCAAAGTGGATTACATATCTTTCACAGTAATATTTTAGGTACATATTGACATTGGATTGGGGAATTCCCACCACCAAAGTTATTCTCCCTACACCCCTGTTCCCAGCATATTCCTGATTTTGAGACCAGACATAGCCCCTGACTATATAATGTATGACAGTGCTTTCCTCAAAGTACTACTCCAAGATGGCTTTGGTGGCTCACTTAAGCTCACTGCAGAGTCCAGAACTGAATAATCAAGAATCATTGGGAATAATCATCATACTTTCTACCACTGCTTGTGAGGTTCACCCAAATATGTGTTAATAGTCTACTAGTTCCTACAATGTTTTCAAATGAATGAGTGAATATTTTTAGAGCACTGTATTCTCATTATTCAAGATATATGGTATTGGGTCCTTTGCCAGAAATAGTGACATAGGATTTTATCATATGACCTTTTCCAAACTAATTATTACTGGTGAAGTGCTTTTCCACTCAAAGCACTTCAATAACCAGTGTTTACAGTGTAATTGTAAAAAGAGATCATGCTAAATATAATGCATTCTACGTCCCATATTTTAGAAAGATTTATTGATCCTATACCCATTCTCACACTTCAGTAGATGACAATGAGTCTTGTGATACAGTTTTGTGACAATTAACTTAGGAACATGTATGGATTTCTTATCTACCAATCCGTATGTCAATCATTGAAATCAGAAGAGATTTAAATTCTAAATTCATGTATTACAAGTATTTTATTTTTAAAGTTTAAGTTATAATTTTTTCTCGATGGGGAACTTTTATTCATCTGTATGGTTTAAAGGTAACCAATATTTATTTGCTATTTTCTTCTATTTTGAACAGTTTGTTCTTTCACCCCTGGTTTGTTTTTCCAATAGTATTTGTTTTATAATTGTTCTGAACTTAATATTTCCAGATTTATTAGAAATTTCATATTTGACATTATAAAATATAGTTTATGTACTTACATTAAGTTGAAGAACTTTACCTCAACTACTAGTGTATGTTATTATTGATTGAACTTTCTCTGCACATTACTAAAATTATGACAGGAAGAATTTGCTGTAAGATGAATTAGTGAGCTGATTTTTTATGTGTTTTTTTTTCTCATTATACAATTAAAGTCTCTCCAGGGAGACTACCTTCTCTCTCTTTACCAAGAGAATAAAATCTTACTAAAATTCTGGCAACTGATTTTGCAATGTAAGTGTTGGCTAGATTTTACTATTATACTGTTTATTGCTTAATTTTTCTAGTTTTAGCAAAATCTATTATGTTGGTTTCAGTTGCACTCAGCAGCTCTGGAATCAATAGTATTGATTCAAGGGTATTGTCTTTCTACTTTACCATTTAATAAACCTTTAATAATCTACAGTGAAAATGTGATGAGGAAGAATGTATCTATAGGAAAAAATGAGTACTTAGTCAATGAATTCTTGTTTTCAGATCTTCCCACACAACATTTGAATTAAAGTGTACTTTAAATTGTTGACTCTTGGTGCACTTCATCTGGTCTGCACTACACAAGTGACTTTCCTTCCACATGACAAGTGACTAATCCTATTTTAGTTTCTTTTAGCTGTTAAGAAAATCCCAAGTTTTGTATAAGTGGTCAAAGTAATTGGACCTGTAGAACCAACACCCACATACTGAGGCTCAGGAAAGGCCATATCCCTGTGTCTCAAACTGGTGCCTAAGATCTTGATGCTCTACAGCTCTGGCCCTGCAATGACTGGGTTACTGAGGTTAACCAGCAGTGCTTAGAATTCATTTTATACCTTTCTCCTTTTAAATGATGTTTGCTTTTGCACCCTATAGTCTATTGCCATCACTGTATTTAATCTTGATGATACATTATGTTATTTTAATCATGTGGAATCGTTTTGGAGTAAAAGAAGTGAGGAAAGTGTGTGATGCATGTATTACCAAAGAATACATAACTGATCTTAGTGATCTGAGCATATATCATCTTTATACACAGAAGGCAACTGTGTTTTAACACCTTTTCTTCAAACACATCAATATTTACCTTAATAACAAGTAGGTATTGGGGAAATATTTAACTTTTTATACAAATGTATATATGCATTTTCTGGTGTGTGTGTTGCATTTTGAGGTTCATAAAGGTATCAAAGTGTAAAGTAATTTGGATACATTAACAAACTGATTTATGTTTCAATGTTTAAATAAAAGCAAGTAAGATATTAAAGAATGAATAATACTATGTATTCTTCATAATTTTACTAAAAAATACCAGTATAATAATTCTGGGATAAAATTTACTAAAGGAGAGACCTGAGTGATAGTGCAGCAGAACTGCATTTGTCTTGAATGTGGCAGATCCAGGAGGGAATTGATTTGATCTCCAGTGTCCCATATGGTCCCCCTAATCAGGAGCAATTTCTGAGTGCACAGTCAGGAATAACCACTGAGCATCACCAGGTTTGGCCACAAAACAAAAACAAAGACAAAAAAATAGCTTTACTAAAGGAGCATATCTTCAAATGATTAGAATTCTGCTTTATAAGTAACTATGTATTTTACCATTATAGATAATACGTTATATGAAAATAGATATGTTGAAAAAATATTTTTCAATGACACTAATTTTTCTTTTTTTAATATTTTTATTTAAACAACTTGATTACAAATATGATTGTAGTTGGATATCAGTCATGTAAAGAACACCCAGTGCAACATTCCCAACACCAATGTCCCAAATGTCCCTCCTTTCCACCCCACCCCCACCTGTACTCTAAACAGGTTTTCCACTTCCCTCATTCATTCATATTGTTATGATTGTTCTCAGTGTAGTTATTTCTCTAATGCACTCACTGATCTTTGTGGTGATCTTCATGTTGTGAGCTGGACCTTTCAGCCCTCCTCTCTTTGTCTCTAAGGAAAAATGCCTTTTATTTTTCTTAAAACCCATAGATGAGTGAGACTATTCTGCTTCTATCTCTCTCCCTCTGACTTATTCCAAAATAAGATTTTGGAATAAGCAAAATAGATTCCATGTACATCCATGTATAGGAAAATTTATGACTTCATCTCTCCTGATGGCTGCATAATATTCCAATATATCTATGTACTACAATTTCTTTAGCCATTTATCTGTTGAAGGGCATCTTTGTTGTTTCCAGAGTCATAGCACAGCAATGAATATAGGTGTGAGAAAGGGATTTTTGTATTGAAGTTCTGTGTTCCTAGTGTATATCCCTAGAAGTGGTATAGCTGAATCATATGGGAGTTCAATTTCCAGGTTTTGAAGTGATGTCCCTTTCACTTTCCATAAAGGCTGAACTAGACTGCATTCCCACCAGAAGTGAAAAATAGTTCATTTTTCTCTACAACCCTGCCAGCAATGCTTGTTTTCATTCTTTGTAATGTGTGCCAATCTGTGTGATGTGAGATGGTACCTCATTGTTGTTTAGATTTGCATCTCCCTGATGATTAATGATGTGAAGTTTTTTTTATTAATAATTTTTTTTGACCAGATGGATTACAAATCATTCACAGTAGTATTTCAGGTACATAGTGACATTGAATCAGGGGCATTCCCACCACCAATGTTGTCCTCCCTCCACCCCTGTTCCCAACATGCATCCCATATTGCCCCTTCTTTACACCCAGGGCTGCTAGTATATTTGGTCCCTTCTGTGTCTAGCCTGCTGTAGATTGGGTATCGATTCTGTTGTAGGTGGCTTTGGATTTAGTGTTCAATTCTGATCATTTTTTATTTCTATCAATGTTCATACAACTGTTTGAACTTGGTGCCCTCCATTATTTCCCCCTCAATTTGTGAGGCAGAACAAGATAGTTCACGTTATGTGGTTCTGTTTGAAGGTAAGAAAATATAGGGAGGACAAAAATTCAAACAATCAAAAAATGGGAGGAGTCCTTTGAAAGACTATAATTTTATGTGCCTTTTGGCCATTTTATTTCTTCTTTATCAAAGTGTCTATTCATCTCTTCTACTCATTTTCTTGATGAGATCAGATGTTATTTTCTTATAAAGTTCTGTCAGTACCTTATATATTTTGGATATTAGCCTCTTATCTGATGGGCATTGGCTGAATAGTTTTTCATTAGTTTCCCATTCAGTGGGTGGGTTTTGTATCCTGGGCCCTGTTTCCTTTGAGGTGCAGAAGCTTCTCAGCTTAATATATTCCCATCTGTTTATTCCTGCTTCCACTAGTTTGGAGAGTGCAGTTTCCTCCTTGAAGATGCCTTTAGTTTCAATCTCATGGACTGTTTTACCTACATGTTGTTCTATATACCTTATGGCTTCAGGTCTGATATCAATGTCTTTAATTCATTTGGATTTTACCTTTGTACATAATGTAAGCTGAGGGTCTAAGTTGGCTTTTTTGCAAGTATCAATTGTGCTCTCTCCTTTTTAACTTTTCTCTCAATACTCCCAATACTCATTGTTGAATGGCATAAAATGTAAGGTTGTTTGTTTGTTTTTATATTATTCTGTAACTTGTAAATTTTATCCCCTCTGTCAGCAAGAATTTTTAGAAGATACTTTACTTCTAAGAAGTACAAGAAAGTAATTTGTCCCTTCCTCTTACAATTTAAACCTCCATAGAGGGCGGTGGCGCTGGAGGTAAGGTGCCTGCCTTGCCTTGTGCTAACCTAGGACGGACCATGGTTCGATCCCCCGGTTCCCC
>PVKC010003511.1:0-38856 GCA_004027635.1 Crocidura indochinensis | reverse complement strand
TGTTGTTGAGAAGTCTGTCGTTTATATGTCTGGGATCCAGGAGTTCAGGCTGGGCAGTCGGTACCTATTTCCCTGGAGTCTAGGATGGTTCCCCATGACATATATTCAGGGTGGGAGATGTCCCTGTGTCATAAAAAAATATAAGTTCTTATCCCTAGTAGATAAGAGCTTGTTTTTACATGTAAAGTTTTCCCCTATTTTTAAATGCCTTTGCAGGAAGGAGTGGTGCTACATTATATTGCTGGTGTATTTGGTGGTCGGGAGAAGAAAACAGACCCATGCCAAAAACGAAAAATATACATGCTCAGCCATATCTAAAGAAAAAAAAAAGTGGGGTAACATCAAACCCTGCCACTCCAGCACTTTTTCTGGTTTTTTGTTTTTGTTTGTTTTTTTGATATTATTTGCCTTCGATTTTTCTTCCATTTCTTTTTTCACTTTTGCGGATATTACTCGGTGATTTTCTTTTTAGCAGTTGATACCAAATATTTTCTTCTCTTTTATTTAACCTTTTTATCTCCAACAGAATAGCCTAACTTGAATCATTCAGCCTCATAAATTGAGGGGGGAAAGGATGATACCAGAACCAGTCTTATGAACATGTAGTGTAAATAAAAAATGACCAGACTGGAACACCCAACAGAATAGATATCCAACCTACAACAAGCTGTAAAGTGGAGACCAGTTACACTAGTATTCTGGGGGGGGAGGGAGGGTGGTAAAGAAGGGAGATATGGGAGACATGCTGGGAACAGGAGTGGAGGAAGGACAACACTGGAGGTGGGAATGCCCTTCATTCATTGTCACTATGTACTGTAAATAATTTTGTGTAATGAACTTCAGTCATAATAAAAATTAAAAATAAAAAACATAAACAAAAACAAACAAAACAAAACAAAAAGAATGGTTGCTTGTTTGGGATAAAAGGACTGATGAGGTGGAGGAAAAAGCTCTTTCATAAGGCCTATGAAGGCTCTCTGTACCGGGGTCCTGTTGCCAGGACCTGGCCCATCAGAGTCCATGTGGTTCCCAGATGACAATGGATTCATTTGGTAGTGATACTGGGAACTGGGGACCTGCCAGACCAAGGACACCAAAGCTGCCCCCGTCCACCCTGTTGGCCGGGTCACTGACTAGTGTTCCCTTTCCCACCCCTCAGGTCTCCAATTTTCAAATTTCTTAAACTGTTCAGTAAAGTTATTTATGTAAGTCCTTTCTTACTTCCTAAAGAGTTCTTTCAGAACTATGAATTTTCCTTATAATACCACTTTTACTGTGTCCCACAAATTCTGATAGCATGTATTATCATTCTCTTGTTTCCAGTAATCTTTTTTATTTTCTCTTTTACCCATTGGTTGTTCAGTTTTGAGCAATTTTATTTATAGGTATTAGAGATGTTTTTCTCTATTTGTATTTGTAATTTACTTCTATTTTTCAGTTCATTATGAGAAAACAGCAATAATAATATCTACCCTCTTTATATTATGGGGTTTGTTTTGTGGCCCAACATTTGTTCTATCTTGGTAAGTGTACCATGGGATGAAAACCCTTTATATAGCTACTAACTCTCTCTCTTCCTATTTTTTTGTTTCAAAATTAGAATTTCCTTGTGAATTTTAGTCAGGTTTGTATATCGAGAGAGTGATGTTTCATCTCAAATTGCTATTGTTTTGCTATTAATGTCTTTCTTAAAGTCTATTCACAATTACTTTAAGCATTTTGTTGGCACTTCATTATGTATATGTATATGAGTGTGATAACTTCCTGATGTACATATCCTTTAATATTAAGAAATTAAATAAGAAATTAAGTATTAAGAAATGTCTCTCAGGGCCCGGGAGATAGCATGGAGGTAACGCGTTTGCCTTTCATGCAAAAGGTCATCGGTTTGAATCCCGGTGCCCCATATGGTCTCCCGTGCCTGCCAGGAGCAATTTCTGAGCATGGAGCCAGGAGTAACCCCTGAGCACTGCTGGGTGTGACCCCAAAAAAAAATGTCTCTCATAACATTTTTGATTCTAATTTCTATCTTATTGGAGATTAGTATGGCCACCCCAGCCTTTTCAAGGGAATTTTCTTAAAGGATTGTCCTCCAACCTTTGACTTTGAGTTTGTGTTTGCTCTACTTAAATGTGTCTGCAGGCACCATGATGGATTCTAATTTTTAGTCTATTTTACCACGATAAGTCTCTTAATTTGTGCAATTAGTCTATTGACATTTAGAGAGATTATTGTCCTGGAATTTGTGCCATCATTTTGTAGTTTATTCTTTGTTTTATTTAGCTTGCCTTATAGTACCCCTTCAGTTCTTCTACTAAAGTTGCTTTTGAGCTGTTATTAATCTGTGAAGCTATGTCTTTAAATCTGAGTAAAAGTCTAACTGGGTAGAGTATTCTTTGTGAGATATCCATTTCTTTAAATTTATTTCACTACATCCCACCATTCCCTTTGATAAATCTTCTGTATAAAGGGTGTTCCTTTATATGTGATCCTCTTCTTTAATTTTACTGCTTTCAATACTGTCTATGGATTTCATTATTTTGCTTAGAATGTGTCCTGGAGTAATTTTATTTTGATCTCTTTTAGTTAGTACTCTTCAGGCATCCAGGATGTAGGTGCATGCATTCTTTAGTTTCTAAGAAATGTCTTTGCTGCTTCTTCATTAGTTGTTTTCCTGGCCTTCTGAGATGCCAATGATTCTTATGTTGGCCCACCTAAATTCATCCCAAAGTTCTCTTATCAGGTGTTCATTTATTTTAAAACTCTTACATCTTCTGCTATTTTCTGGAGGTGTAATGAAACTTATTTTAGAGTTCACTGATTCTGTGCTCAATAGCTAATACTCTGCTGCTAAGGTCTTTCAGTGATTCATTTTGCCTACCAAGTTTTTAAGTTCTATCATTTCTTTTCGAAGCTTTCTCATTTCTGCTCTCATATCTTTTTTAGTCTTGTTGTATGTTTCTTCCATGGTGTCTTTGAGTTTCTTGAACATAGTCAATATCTTATCTATAAAGTCCTTATCAGACAGGCTATATAGATAGATGATACTGGTTAGGTTGTCAGAACTACCTTCTTTGCTCACTAAGCATGGTGGGGTTCTGTGTTGTTTTCTCATTGTGACCTTTGCAATCTGGTGGCATTTATTATGTGTTGTGATGTGACTCATTGACTGGAAGAAATGGGTTATCATGAATCAAATCAAAGCAGAACCTCTTTCTTTTTGTGTCAATTTACCTGGTGTGAAAATAATACCTCTGATTCTCAAAGAGTACCTTGTTGTTACTCCGTCTGCATCAGTTTCTTTGGATTCTATTATTTATGTTTTGTCTGTCAGTTTAATAGCTTCCTTTGTAACAGATAAGTAGTCAGATTATTATAATTAGTACATCAATTTAATGCAAACAATAGTACTATAAATTTCCTTAAAAGCTTATCACACGAATAATTTTTAAAAGTATCTTATTTTTCTACATAGTCACATAAATATCTTTATCATAAATTCCTGGAGTAGCACATTATCAAAGCATAGTCATTAACAGGTAAGTGTCTGTTGTTAGATTTCCCTGCTTTAAATAACAGCTGTACTATATGATTTTAGGTAAAGCATTTGTTTCTTTCTGCCCCAATTTATTATCTCTAAGATGAGGATAATACTCATATTTAGTTTGTAGGATTGTATAATTAAATAAATTAATGTATATACTTTCCATAAATATTAAAATACCTTATTATTATTACACAATAATAAAACATCAGCTGAACTTATCTAGATTCAGTTGATTCAGATAAAGTTTCCATGTTATTATGTTGACACTAAGGATAAACAGAATAAATGTCAGTCCATGTCTTTAAGGATTGTTTAGCTTAATAAAAGACAGTCTAATTTAATTTAACTACAATCAATATTTTCAGTGCAATTGTAAAATATGTAATGCTTTAAAATCATAATATTTATGGCTTACTTACTGAGATAGTCACTGTGCTCATATAATTGCATTGATTCTATAATTTAATCCTCATAAAAGTCCTGGGATGTGAACACTATTATTACCCCATTTTAAAGAGATGGAAATTAAAGTCAAGGTAGATTATGTAACTTAGCCATGCTCAGACAGTTCGAAAGTGGCAGAATCATAATTTAACTGAAGCATATCTCTCCAGAGCTGATTAAAGATTTGAAGCATAGTCTGAGCTGAGTGCTTAAAGATGAATACTAATTTACAAATCAAGCAAAATAGACATGAGTAGTCCCATAGCAGGTAGAGCTGTGCACACGTCTCATTGTAAGAAACAAAATGCTGTATACTGGTAACACTTATTAATGGTTTAGCAAATTTTCCTGGTGTCACATATGAATATAATTCAGATTACTCCTGACTGTGCACAGATGGTGTAGGGAATCTTATGCAGTGCTCAGAATCCAAAAACCGTGGGCTGCCTGCAAGGCAAATGCCTTACTGTTTCTTAGACCCTGTGGTTCAGCACTTTTGGAGTAATAGACTGTATATGTGAATGAATGAAGGCAGGTGAATGTGGGTTTTACTATGGAATTTGATCCCTAGCTTGTTAATTAACTTCTCTTCACACAAATACAATTGAAATGGTAAAGCAAAGATGCTTTGAGGATAATGGAAATGATTGCTACTGATCTGAAACAAGCTCCCTCTTATCTCAAGTGATACTGATTTCCTCTCTTAGGTTATGGATTCACATTTAGCAAGTGCAATTTAATACATGGCACTGTAGGTAAATTAGTTTGCTTGACCTAAGCCAGCATTCTGTTTTTTTTTTCTGGATACATCCTTTAGTTCAGATCTCCAGCACCAGTAGCCTTGAGAATGCTTGTTCAGTTTTTCTATTTTTCCTCCTACTATAGTTCACTTTACTACTGGCTTGTACATATTTTCTGAGCTGGGCTACAAAACTAATTCATCTATCTAAAAGGGACCAGAACAAAAGAAATTGTATAAGCCTATGACCCATGGTAAAAGTTCTTTCTGAGTTTTTAAGCTTTTAGGAATGTTTTTTTAATTAAAATTTTATATTAAAATTAACCTTATTTTCTTTATTTTAAGAGTATGGAATAGGGCCCAGGAGAGAGCATGGAGGTAAGGCGTTTGCCTTTCATGCAAAAGGTCATCGGTTCGAATCCCGGTACCCCATATGGTCCCCCGTGCCTGCAAGGAGCAATTTCTGAGCATGGAGCCAGGAGTAACCCCTGAGCACTGCCGGGTGTGACAAAAAAAAAAAAAGAGTATGGAATAAATCTAAGTACAAAAGAGGAGAATGTTCAGAGATTTTTTTTGTGTGTGTGTTAAGCCACAGATGGAAGAAACCCCCGCCTATCTATACCCTAGCCTCTTTTTGTGACTACATGAAGAGATCAGACTGACTCTAAGAGCTGTAAGACCAGGGCCAAATATTCACCCGGTCAGTAGTCTTTCTTTTGATGCTGACACTCTCTGAGCTATGTTCCTGGTTTTTCTTCTGTCTCTGGAATTGAATTCAAGTTGGCTGTGGGCTGTGTGCAAGTTAATTGCCCAATGTAATGTTCTTTCACTTTTGTCCCAGGTGAAAGGTCTTTTTTTTTTTTTTTTTTGAGGGAAAGGCAAACCTGACTGGCAATGTTTAGGGGTTACTCCTAGCTCTGTGCTCAGAAATCACTCCTGAAAGGCACGGGGAACCATATGGGATGCAATGGATAGAACCCAGGTCAGCATCGTGCAAGGCAAATGCCCCACCCATTGTACACAACTCTGGTCCCTTAAGTGAAAAGTCTTAATTTGACTTTTTTGTCTTAAATTTACATTTCCTCACATCTTAACTTTCTTGCCTCAGAGATAATTATTGAAATCATAATATGCATTTTCATGTTCAGCCAGTATATTAGGACTTGTTCTTTTCCCATCAAAAACAAGTACTAGATTATATATCTTTGAGTAAAAACAGTCACAGAAAAAGAGAGACACAGAATGTCATGATGAGTGAACACAGAGGTAGAAGGACATACACAGAATGATCTCATATGTGGAATATAAATAAACTTCCTAGAGGAATATCAAATAGCTAATAATAATAGAATTAAAAAAGCAGGAGAACTGGTCTTCAGTTGGAAGCTTGCCAGTAAAGGGGGGGCGGGATAAGGGAATAACTTAGGGAAAGGAATCATGGAGAGAAAATGTATTTGCCACAAAGACAGGTTGGGGTCAGGAGGGATATTGAATATTGGTGATGATAGTGAACACATGCAAGAATTATTTGTTGGAGCACTCTATATCAAAAACTTAATCACAATCATCTTTGTAACTTTGTAATTCATGGTAGTTTAATTAATTACCTTGTCACTTTTACAAGAATTTTAATGTATATATATATGTATATAATATATGTATACATTATATATATTCTCTATCGAGAATAGGCCTCCCTTCCAAGGGTATAGAAAGAAGACTGAGGGGCCCGGGAGATAGCATGGAGGTAAGGCGTTTGCCTTTCATGCAAAAAGTCGAATCCCGGTGCCCCATATGGTCCCCCGTGCCTGCCAGGAGCAATTTCTGAGCATGGAGCCAGGAGTAACTCCTGAGCACTGCCGGGTGTGACCCAAAAACCAAAAAAAAAAAAGAAAAAGAAAGAAAGAAGACTGAACCCACAGTAGGTGGGCAAGGAAGTGGTTCATCAGAAATCTCAGTGTTGGCTTCTTCCTCTGGGAAGTTCTAGACTTCAACTCTGAAAAGTGAAATCTATTTATTTTCATTCATACCCAAGGCAATGTATTCTTTTAGTCACAAGTAAAAATTGTTTTCATTTATTCTAAGCTCATATGAAAACAACAACATGAGTAAATCAAGATAGATAGATACTATCAATTCTCTGAGGTGGTTTTTATTTTATTTAAAAAATTGATAATGTGTAAATTTTAGAAAGATATCAGAAAGATATCAGGAAGAATTGAAAACAAGTTTTTATTTACACCCAAACTTTGTTATCTGGTACCACATCTGTTTTTATTCCAAGTTATCTCAATTATCTCTGATAGTGTAACTCCTGCACTCTAACACAACTTCCCTTACTCTCATGAGGTAGGGAAAGAACTGTAGCTGTCTTGACAAACAACACACAACATCCTGTCTGATTTTATCCAAAACTACCTTTATATAAATAAAATTCAAGTAATAGATACATTGACTGAAGGATAAATATATCATATAATAAAATATGAGAGTGCTACATGTATGTACTTTAAATTAAATTTAAATTTTGTACTTTAGCCAGCATTTATATTAAAATATGTATAAACCAAGGTTAACATTTTTCATTTATACTCCTGTCTCCATGATGAAAAGTACCAGTCTGAGAAGTTATCAAGCTGATATTTTAAGATGCACTTAATCGTTGAGTTTGGAAGACAGCTTTCAGTGCCTTCATGTCCAGGAAAACTTATTAAGCAATCAAGTTTTATCAGTTTTATCAGATAACCAATAAAAAAGAAAAACTAAATTCAGTCCTAGATTTCATTATTTAAATAGGTTGAGTGACCTCCACTATGGCTTAAAAGACCAATGGCGTGGAGTGCTTAAGATCTGAGAGAAGTGAATTTTGAAGATGAAATAGAAAACCGTCATTGCTAAGACGCTAAAGCACTTTCTCACACGAAGAGATGAGACTAGATCTAGTTTTATCAAAATGAGTAATGTGAATAGAATTTTGGGAACTAATGGCAGTGGTAAACTGTAGAAAATGCTTGGTTTCTCTGCCATTGAGATTAGACTACTATATTTCATGCCGATAAAAAAAAAAGGGTATTCTTTTCAAGACTAGCTCATAATGTATCAGGAAAGAAAGAGGATAACATTTATTCAGCAAGTCCTCAAATTCTGTATTTTGTAATTGAGATAAATTTTTCAGAAAGCCTGTGGGAGGCTATTATTCACAATTTATAGATAAGTATGATAATATTTAAATTTTTATTTATTTTATTTAGACACCTTGATAACATACATGATTGTGTTTGAGTTTCAGTCATGTAAAGAACACCAAGTTCAGGAAAGCCTCATATTTTTATGAGCCCCACATTTCAGGGTTTTTTTTTTTTTACCCCAGAACACCTACTTGTCAGAATAACAGATTAGAGAATTCAACATCAATTTTTAATATAGCTATAATTTTGTATATATAACATTTGTTTTCTTGTTTTCTGGCAACAGTACCCCAATTTTCTTCTGGGTTGCTATTCCACAATATTAATCAGACTTTTCCATAAGTGATTATCTATCTCCCTTGGAAACAGTGACCATGGGTGTCCTTTAAAATCATTCCATTTCAAAAATAAGATAATAAATAAATAAATAAACAAAATAACTTCATTTCTTTGGAGATTGAAGAGGACTTTAAGAAAAAGAGTTACTTCCTTTATTGAGAAGTTAAGTAACATTTCCCTATTTCTGTACTGGAAGGTATCTGGAATGGCTCCAGTAACTTGCTTGATCAAGTAACAAAAAATAGCTGTAGTGACATCCTAGGATTTTTTAGGATAGGTCATATCATAAAGAGACTTGCAGTTCCTACAAATACATCCTAGAGTCCTTTCCGTTGCAATTCTTAGTCACCATATTAGGTCACTCACAGTTTGTTTTTAATTAGTACATATAGTGTGTATATAGGAATGCATATGTACTTCTGACAGCAGATAAAGTTATAGAAGAGCTAGCATTATCTATTTTTCAATAATACATATTTTCAAAGTCATAGCCTGTTTATTATTGTTATTTACTTTTATTGCTTTATTTGATGGGCTACACCTTACAATGCTCAAGACTTACTCCTGGTTCTGCTCTTAGAACTCATTCCTTGCATGGATCAGAAGACTGACTATATAGGTTGCCAGGAACTGAACCTGGGTCAGCTGTATGCCAGGCAAAGTGCCCTGCCTGCTGTACAATCTCTCCAGCCCTTATTTACTTTTTATGTTGAGAAATAATCTGAACTTATAAAAATCAATGACTGATTTATTTTAAAGTATGTTTTTAAAGTTACTGTTCTCTACAGAAAATTAAGTTCACCAAATTAAAGAAACAGAATTCAACGTGTAAGAAAATGTGAAAACCTAATTATTTTTGTAGTTATAAGAATAATATGCTATGACGATAGTAAGAAATTTACAAGAGAATTTACTATATAAGTATATCACTACATTTTGTTCTTGTTGTTTTGGGGCCACACCCGGTGATGTTTAGGGGTTACTCCTGGCTATGTGCTCAGAAATCACTCCTGGCTGTGGGGCCATATGGGACGCAGGGGGATCAAACCAGTCTGTCTTAGGCTAAGTGCGGGCAAGGCAGATGCTCTACTGCTTGCACTACCGCTCCAGCGACTAATGTGTATCACTACATGTAATTCAGTGCTTCTCAAATAGTGGGGTACGCCCCCCGGGGGAGGGGCTCGAGGCTCCATAAAGGGGGACACGTTTGACCTCGGCAAATACTGTCATAACAAGCTAAGCCCCGTGTTTATGTCTGTATGTATCTGGAACTGAGAGTTGCTGTGTCCTGCTTCAAACCCGACTTTGAAAAGCTATGCATTGCAAAATGTGCTCATTACATTACATTATCAGCTCAAATTATTTTAGATATGTTTGTTTTGCAGGTTAAAGTTTTTTTTTAAATAAAGATCCTATCTACAGTCATGTGGGGGGGTGCAGAAAATGTTTTCTTTTTCCTAGGGGGGCATGATAGAAAATAATTGAGAAGCACTGATATAATTGATGCTGATAATAATGTTGATGATGGTCAATGCTATGATTTATATTACTTAGAACCAATACTCATATATGAGAATATATATTCAGTTAAATAATGGTTATCATATTTAAAAGAACTACTGTAATTGTAAAAATGACATTTTATTTTGAATAAGTAAACTTATTAAGCTATATTAAATTTATTTCAGATTATTTCCATAAATTAACGTTATCTATGGTTCAGGCACAGCTTTAAAGATGTATATGTAATGAATATTAATCTGTAATAGTAATATACTCTATTTTAAACTATATTTCTTATCAAATTATTGTTGTTAATTAATTTTATTTTGGGGGAATTTTGGGTCACACCCGGTGGTATTCATGGGTTACTCCTGGCTCTGCGCTCAGAAATCGCTTCTGTCAGGCAGGGAGGACCATATGGGATGCCGGGATTCAAACCACTATACATCCTGGATCAGCTGCATGCAAGGAAACTGCCCTACTGCTGTGATATTTCTCTGGCCCCTATTATTGTTAATTTTAGAGCAAAAATACCTTAGAATTATTTTGCAGCATGGAATTTCTTATTATTTACACAATTCATATCCCAATGCCTCTATCCAATTATTTCTTCTTGTTCCTTTTTAATATATGAAAAATGTTTGCCTCTTCTAGTGTATTTCAAATTAAGGTTTGGTGCTATTTTAACTTGTCTTCTAATATGTGATAAGAAACCGACTGAGCAAATAACAATGTCAAAAAAGAATGGAAAAAGAGATGAAATTAGAGAGAGAGAAAAAGTAAGAGAGAAATAGTGAGTGAAGTAAAATGCATAGCCTACCTTGAGGCAGGCAGGTGGGAGGTTGGAGGGAAAAAGGGCATCAGTGATGGTAAGAGGGAAACTGGGAACATTAGTGACAGGAAATGTAGATTGGTGAAGGTTACATTGTACATTGTATGACTATAACACAATCATAAACAACTTTATCTGTGGAAAAAAAGATTATGAAAAATCTTGTTACCATGATATTCAAATAAAAAAACAAAGCCTACTGATGAAACAATAATTATGCTAATAACATATATGGTGACTGCATTTGTCAATAATACTATTTTCACATTTGTTTGTATATCTATTACTCCATGTTTAAATTCATCATAGCAAGACACTGAGGCTTATTTCCATATTTATTGCTACAAAGATATTTATACTATATATTTATTTAAAAATGACATTGGGTGTAATCTTGAAGGTGCAAAGCAAATGCAATATGATTGCAAAGCATCTAATGAGTTGTTTCCCCTTTCAGGAGCAAGGAAATAGCTATAAGAGAAATATATTTCCATAGAAGTCTTCTGAAAAATCAATAAAAAGGATAGCTGACCTTCCTCTTGTTTTTGTGAATAAGCAAAACCAGACTGAAATAAAATTATATAAAATGTTAGGTATTATAATAGGTTGATTTACATCAGGGAGAAAATTTCTAACTTATTTACCAGATAGCTAAATAAGAATTATAACTTGATTATTTCATCTTTTTACTGATTTGTACAACCTGATAAATCTGTTGATTTCCTGCTCTTTTAAATTGTCTCTACTTTCCCCTTCTACAATGTAAAATGGTACAATAGAAAGAACATTGAATTGGGACTTTTATTCCCCAATGTAAATTTGAATTCTGTTGTTAATTAACTGTGTCACCTTTGTTTGACTTATTCAACTTTTTTAGATTTAGTTTATTTTTTCTTAAGAAACAAGTAAACAATATTTTAGAGATAATATGAATTTTGAAAATAATCATGGCAGTATTTATGGATAGTTAGGAATACACAACTTGGAAATTATGGTGATTCTCTAGATTAGCAAGGCAGTAAGTTACTTTTCAGGGACCAAAAGTCTTGCATTATACTTTTTCATAACCTGTAGAGGTAAGAGATTGGCTCTGAAATCACATTTGGAATTCTTCACTTTCCAGGCAGCATAATAAACAATTACAGAATTATATATATATGTGCATTGTGTGTATAGTTTTGTGTGTGTGTGCATGCCTGATCTCCTGACAGCCTTTTTTGCAGAGCTTAGCTTTGAGGATATAGTAATGTCCAATGCACTGTCCTTTTACATTCCTCAAGTTTCTCAGTGCTCAGTGGCATGCAATCAAGTGACTGGGCAATGGTGGTATAGCTAATAAATCTTTGCAGAGTGAGATACTAAAACTGCCTAATGTAGGGAACCAAAAATGAATTTGGAGGCTGATTTGAATTCTGTAAGAGATAGTGATGTATAGCATAATAGGACAGAGCCAGAAAACGTTTCAAGGTGACAAAACTTTAAAAATACCTTAACCTGAGAAGCAGAGAGCACCAATATGAAGACATATCATTACAGATATTAACATGCACAATAATGGCATAGGTCTTTATCCTGAGATAATGGTGACTCAGTTATATATACTGTGGATCTCAATAGGGTATTGACAGTTTTGAATCAGTTTCTATGGTAAAATGAGCACAATACATATCAGGCCTAATTTATTCTTTCTTTCAATAAGCTATTACCCTCTCCTATATGCAAAATAGAAACGTTAATTTGGTATCAATACTTTAAGTTAGTAGTATAACAGAAAGTGGAATTTTTGAAGATAGAACTGCAAGAGTGTTGGATATATTTAGATAGGACCATGAAAATCATCTGTCAAAGTCCTTCAGTTAAATCAGCGAATCTCTTTCTGTCTTTGTGAATGGTAGAATGATCACGAAATACATTCTAGCAGCATCACATACATTGATGACATCTCACTGAGGCACTATACAATGCATAATTGACCTTGACATTCTTTACGAATTTATATGTGACAATTTTAAACATAAGAATATGTTGCTTACTTGTGTTAAGTTTTACATATATCATTTTCAATACTAAAGATTTACATATTATCATCTGGAAATCTATATGCCTGTCACTAACAGGTTCCACATTTTGGGTAATACAGATTAAAGTTTGATTCTTGATCTCAAAGCTGAGTTCAAGCATACTTGCCATACTTCTGATTTTAAGTCTCTACCCTTTCTCTTTCTGCTTCTTCTAATATATTTTTTTCATCTTCTGTCATCATCTTGCAGTATTTGCTCAACTCTCTTGTTTCATAATTTCTATTTGCACAATTTAATAGTATTATTTTATTCTCTTCCCCATAGCATTCTGGATCAAATATCACATACTTTTTCATCCACTTTTAAATTTAAATTTAGTATATATTTAGTTTGGCTTCATTTCTCCTATTAGAATACAAAATTCAGAGAGGCAAAGATTTTTTTCTTTAGTTTCAGACCTGAGAATATCTCAGGATTATTCCTAGTGTAGAGAAAGAAAAATAATCTCCAATAAATATTTTAATTAATATTTATTTGGTTATTTGGCCAAATGTTTGACTTTATAAAAAGGAAAGACTTCATAAGTTCACTACGAAGTCAAAATTAGTTTCAGTGGAAGAACAAGGTATAAAGACAAACATAGATGTCTTTCTGGTTACTGGACATTTTTTATGTTGTCTTGTTAAAATTTCTGTTGCTAGCATAGAAATACTTAGTTTAACTAAATAAGGCTACATAAGTAAAGGTCATATGGTGGGGCCCTGACACGATAGAAATAGTGTTTTTGTAAGATATGTCACAAAGCATCTCCTTTCCAGCCACCCTCCATATCCCCATGAATGCATATGTACACACACGCACAAAAGGTGTTATGAGGAATTAAAAGAAGGACATCATAAGCTAATAAAATAGTCTGTTATTCTTTCATCTAGAAACTTGATTTGGGACTTTCAAATTCTAAACTGAGAAGTAAATTTAAGTCAACTTATCTATTATATTTTGTTATGGAAGCTTGAGTTATGATCAGATCTTTAAAAATCTAATTATATTAGATCTTTTGCCAAAGGGAACTCAAGTCTGAAAATAGCTAGTTGGGAATTATATATCCTATTTCGTGATCAAAGCTCATGTTCATTACTTAATTATGTACCTTCAAAGTCTTTTCATGCTCTATAGTGAGCACATATAATTTTACCCTATTGACATTTTTATATGGACAAACTGGTTCAAGAAGATTTAAGAGTTTTGTGTAAAGTCTTACAGTAAGACAATGATAAAGTTGGGGGTGTCTATTCCATAGTTCCCTTTACCATAGCATAATGGTTCTAAAGAATACACCTACTGGGCTTGAGCGATAGCACAGCATGAAGGACATTTGCCTAGCATGCTGCTCACCCCAGTTCAATCCATGGCATCCCATATGGTCCCCGAGCCTGCCAGGAGTGATTTCTGAACTCAGAGCTAGGAATAACCTCTGAGTGTCGCTGGTGTGACCCCAATACCCATCTACACACAAAATATATATATTAGAGTTAGAAAATATGTGAATTCCCTAGAATTTACTAGGACAATATCTTTCTCAATATATGATTGTGTACCCGAGTACAATACATTTGAGTAAAGTAGACACTGAAAGAAGAAGAGTTGAAAAAAGAAATCTAGCCTTGAGATGTAAGTAAACTTATTTACTTTGGTTGGACTACTACTTGGTACTCAGTGTTCATAATTTTAATAACATACTTCATTTTTACACAAAACTCTTTTTTTGAAAATTGTTTTCTATTTTACTTCAGTAAGACCAATAACAAGGATTTTTCCCTCATCCCATCTCATCATTGTTTTCCATTATTGTAATTTTCTATTCTTTTTTTTTTAGCAGACTTTAAGTTTAGTTTAGTTTAGGGTTTTTTGGGGACTATATAGTATGAAAAGGTAGGTGAATGTCCAGATAAAGAACTTTAATGCCAATTCTAATCCAGTTATTGATATTGTATTCCTGGAATACAGTGTTGATTACATTCGAGTCTAGATTTGTGGATAGATTTCTATGATTATTTATTTTATGACATGACTTGCTCAGGGTCATAATAAACACCCTCAAAGCCCATAAAAACAGCTTGTACTATGCATAGTAATGTTGGAACCACAATTATCTAGTTTTCTTTTCCATGAAATATTTTCACTTTGGCTATCTCAGTGTTAATGTACACGGACATAACACAAAGTTTCTTAGTTTATATGTGGCAGATTGGATCATAATTTTTTACTAAAGATATCAGAAATGTATTGGTAGCCACATTTTATATTTCATAGAAAATTTCCTTTTCCTTTTAAAGAAATTGAGTTATTTTCCTTTTTATTTTGTTTGTTTTTGTTTTTGTTTTTGGGCCACACCCAGTGATGCTCAGGGTTTAATCCTGGCTATGCGCTCAGAAGTCGCTCCTGGCAGGCACAGGGGACCATATGGGGAAGCGGGGGATCGAAATGCGGTCCGTCCTAGGCTAGCGCAGGCACCTTACCTCCAGCGCCACTGCCTGGCCCTGAGTTATTTTCAAGGACACTTGATATTTGGTGACATATATGGACAGTGACAGGTCTCTAGTGAGTGTTGTCCTGGAGATCAAGTGAAACTAATAAAGTCTGCTACAAACCCAAGGACTGTCAAGCTAGTTGCAGTAACTGTCTAATTGCAATATTTGATCCTGCTTACAGACCTGCTGAAGATGCTTCAGAAAAACACCCTGAATCCAGGGAAGTCTTTCAGAATGGCAGGCAAAAAGAGACTACCTGCTTTGGAAATAATTTGTGATTAAAGCAATTCAGGTTTAGAGGATAGTGGAGGAACCTGTCAGTTTTTAATGCAAAAAGTCTTCATGTCTTCATAAGAAGTTACCCTATATCTCAATCTGGTTAGTGGCTACAAGGGGTTTAAGGGGTATGCAGGAAAAACCCATATGTAAAGATGCTGATGAAAATCTAAGGGGACATGACTGAATGATTCATCCTCTGCTTTCTACTAGGTTGTATAAAAATGAAACTAAATGGTGGCTATTTATATTTTTTGTACCTATATACAAATGAATCTTTAAATAACAAGGTTTGTGTTTCCCAAATAGGTGATTCTGCCTGTCCTCTGGGGTAGCCTTTGGTGCAATTGGGAGTTGCTTTTAGTTTATTTAAAAAAAAAGTAGATGTATAGAGGGTTACTGGACATTTTTTTAAATGAGTAGTAGACCAAATAAATTTGTGAACCTTTGATCAGTGCTTTTAAAAAATTTATTTAAGTATTCACTAAAATTTAGTCACTGTTCATTAGACTAATTTTTCTGTGAATATTCAGGTTATATAGTCATAACTGTACTTGATGTTTATGTCTGTGACCATTATCAACATGGTCATCATTATAACATAATTTATTAATAATCCTATCAATGTTAAAAAGTTAATTCTAATATGAAATTAAGCTTATCAATACTATTTCAATTTATTTTATTCAGGAAAATGTATTGATAGAAAATGAAGCCTTTACTGTGAAACAGACATGTTAAGTTGTTGTTAGGAAAGCGTCTTTACTACAAATTATTTTTTATATTTTTTCCAAAAAACACTGACAAAAAGATCATAGAGAAATATTAATTGCTATTAATATTTCAGGTTATATAAAATTCAGTGGGTTTTTGTCACATTTACAATGAACTATTGCATTTAGTGTATAAGGAATTCACACTATTTAGTTTCAAAGCAGCTGACCTGGGTTCAACCCTCAGTGTCCTTTAATGTTCCCCAAGCCTGTCAGGAGTGATTTCTGAGTACAGAGCCAGGTGTATGCTCAAAACAAAATAAATAAACAAATAAAGAAAAAATAAAGAAAAATCATGCCATTTACTTATTTAAACCTCTTCAAAGTAAATAGACCTGATGTGATTCAACAGTATGTCTGAGACTTGAATTTGTGAAAATGTGGGTTTGATTCTAGGCACTGCCCTCCATATGTCTCATTAAACTTCAAAATCTTTATACTCTACTGATGAGTAAGAATATCTGAAAATAATTAAGCCCCTTATTAATTTGGTTGCTAACTTCCCAAAAGTAGCCTACTTTTATTTATGCTACTTCATTTCTACCAAAGACATTTCTTTCCCAAATTAAAGCCAGATTCCTCTACCAGAGGACTTGACACCGACTCTCCTTCTACTGGGAGTGCTTATACTCCAGAATTCTATTAAATGATTATTCCTCTTCAAGTAGAACATTGCTTAACTCTATTTTCTCCAATTAACTCTATGTTCTCCAAGAGGCAATCCTTCCTAAAGAAGATCCTCCACTATTATTCTTTACACTCCTTTTCCATATCATCAAACAATAGAAAAATGATACTGTAAATTCATTTAATTAAATTGCATACTGGCTGCTCCTATTTTCTTCATCATCCTGAATCTCTTAAAAAAGACCAATAAATAGCACTAAATTTACATATTCCTGACATTTATTAAATATTTTACTACAAATCTAATTCTAAAACTTTCATTTTCATAATGAAAAGTAGAACTGAATACATATTTTATAATTACTTATTTTATACACTAATCTAGTAAGGTATTCAATTTTTTTGTTTTGTTTTTGGGCCAAACCTCATGACACTCAGGGGTTACTCCTGGCTATATGCTCAGAAATTGCTCCTGACTTGGGGGACCATATGGGACCCTGGGGGATCTAACCGCAGTTCGTCCTAGGCTAGCGTGCACAAGGCAGGTGCCTTATGCCCTGTGCCATGGCTCGGGCCCCAGCTCTTCAAATTTAATCAATAATTATATTCATTCAAAAACCTTTTTTAATCTTTATCAGTAAATTTGAGAAAACAAGTTATTTCAAATTTAAGTTGTGATATACATTCACATAAGGCACATTTTGACTGGGAGACATTAATTTTATTTAAAGAAAAGTAAACAAGGTATTTAAATAAAGATATTATGAAAAAAGAAAAGAAAAGAAACTGTCTTTTTCATGAAACCTTATTATTTTTAAAACCTTTGTTTGAGCTGAAAAGATAGCACAGCATTTAAGACATTTATCTTGCTCCTAGCTGACCTGGGATCTTCCTCTGTCACCACATACATTCAATGCGTAATCTCTGGGCACTAATGGGTGTGGCTCCCCAAATCTAAATAAATAAAATGTGAAAAATAAAAAAAGTTCACTCACTACTATTGTCATGATAGTTGTTAATGTAGTTATTTCTCTGACTCACCATTCTTTGTGGTAGGGGAGGGTTGCAACCGGGAAGGGGGGGGTGTTCTCTTTTATAAGTGAAATCCAACTACAAATATGTTTGTAATCATGGCGCTTAAATAAAGGTATTATAAAACAACTAAAAAAGTAAGAAAATCTTAAAAAATAAAAGTAAATAAAAATTACTGTCACAACAGTTAAAAGAGTTCAAATTTATTAAAGCAGAACCAATAAGAGAATTCTGTGTGTGCCGTGCGCGCGAGCGTGCGTGTGTGTGTGTGTGTGTGTGTGTGTGTGTGTGTGTGTGTGTATACACGCGTGTTTGTTTTCGGGTCACACCTGGTGGCGCTCAGGGGTTACTCATGGCTCTATGCTCAGAAATTGCTACTGGTAGGCTCAGGGGACCATATGGGACGCCGGGATTCGAACCACTGTCCTTCTATATGCAAGGCAAACTCACAAACTCCATGCTATCTCTCCAGCCCCCAATAAGAGAATTTAAGAGTAAAGTAATGTACTTTCCATCCAGTTAGTTGAAAAACCTCAGCTCTTTAAAATAGTTTTAGGCCAGAGCAATAGTACAGGTCGTGTGCTTGCCTTGCATGTAAGTGATCTGTGGCACCACATGTGGTCCCTAAGCCTTTTTGAATGATCCCTTAGTGTAGAACTAGGAGCAAACTCCTAGAACTGCCATTGTGGCCCCCAAGACCTCAACTAATTAAATAATGAAGTTAAGTAAATTATAAAATAAATAGTTTCCCTTATTTTATTAGTAGGAATTTATTTCCTTTGAAGAATCATTTCATTCCTTACAAATCAATCACGTACTTTAGAAAAAAGTGTGGTTGTCTTCGTTAATCATTAATCATGGTTTTATGGTTATAGTTATTGCCCTAGTTGAAATTGGCGAACATTTTCCTCTGTAAAAGGGAAGACATAAATACATATAAATAAATACATACATATATATACAGATATACATATCTCACAAGTACTACTTATTTTTTATTATATTACAAAAGTATCCTGGATTCTTTGCCACTACCCTAAAATAAGATTTATCCTAGTCCATTCAATATATATGCCATTCTTTTTTGTAGGCATATGAAAATTATTCATCATCCATTATTATGAGATAAATCCAAATTAAGATGATGCTATATTATCTCCCACCAGTAAGAATGGCATATATTGGGGGGCCAGCAAGGTGGTACTAGAGGTAAGGTGTATGCCTTGCGAGCGCTAGCCAAGGAAGAGCCGCAGTTGGATTCCCCGGTGTCCTATATGATCCCCCCAAGCCAGAGGCAATTTCTGAGCACTTAACCAGGGGCAACCCCTGAGCATCAAACGGGTGTGGCCTGAAAAACCAAAAAAAAAAAAAAAGAATGGCATATAAACCTTATTGGCAGGGTAGTGGCAAAGAATCTCTCAATCATTGCTGTTGAGAATGTTGTCAGATGAATTTCCTTTGGAAAACAATATGGAGATTACTCAAAATTTAATAGGACTCCCCTAAATCCAAATATCTCACTGCTTGCTATATACCCAAAGGAAAAAATATTTGAGGGGCCTAGAGATATTGGGTAGTGAGTAATGTGTTTGCAATGCACAGAGCCAATATGGGTTTGAACCACAATACCCCATAGTCTCCCCTGAACTCCAAGAGAGATTACTGATCACAGAGCTAGAAGCAATCTCTCAAGACTACTGGTGCGTCCCAACAATATAAAACAAACAAACAAACAAAAAACATTTATTTGAAAAGATCTTTACACACCTGTGTTTATTTCAGCACTCAGTACAATAACTAGGACATGAAAACAACCCAATATCTAATAACAAGACAGTAAATATAAAGTTATTTTTACAAATGCACTATAGACCACTATGTATTCAAATGGAATGATGAAACCATACAAGTTGCTTCAACTTGAATGGAACTGGAGAATCTCATGTTAACTAAAAAGTCAGAGGGACACGAACAAGTTCTGTGATACAAAGAAAATCATGTCTAGGAAACAAAAGTTATCAAAGATGGAAAATACATGGCGTTTAAATAAAGGTATTATAAAAAAACTAAAAAAGTAAGAAAATCTTAAAAAATAAAAGTAAATAAAAATTACTGTCACAACAATTAAAAGAGTTCAAATTTATTAAAGCAAAATCAATAAGAGAATTTGGATTATAGAAATGAAAAGGACAGGGAAAGAGAGATGAAGAGAAGTAGAAGTGGTCTGGTGGAAAAATTGTGCAAGATTCAGGCACCATACTACTGGGGTAGAGGTGACACATTGTATTGGCATATATATATATATATATATATATATATATATATATGCCATTTACATGTTAAATGGTATTTAAATTTTTCAATTTTAAAAATGATAAAAGGTTTATTTAAAAATGTGCTACCAATTTAATGAAGTTTTATTAATGGTACTATTGTTTCTATGAATTGTGGTCTGCTAGCCCTTGATTTAGGGCACTACTAGACAGTATGCGATTGTAACACGACTACAACATGATTAAATGCACAAATTGAGAGTGTTTAGAGAATTCAATACACATTTGACAACGATTTTGTGTTGGTAAAATTTAGTCATAATTTAGACTCATAATTTTAAGTGTTGTTTATATACTTTTGTTTTAATTGTTTGAATTTTTAGTTCAGGACAGATTGGACATTCTAATAATTTAATATAATAATCTAAATATTGAAATATCCTTTATATCAGAGAGTTAGAGAGAAACACATATGCAGGATTCAAACTGTAGACCAAATCAAACTGACACCAAGATTTATCAAAAAGGACTCTTTTCTTCTCATATTACATAAACCTTAACAAATATAAGTTCTAACCCCAAGAAACAAGGTAATATATTGAATTATTAATGATGAGAAATTAACCTGGTGACACATTTGGATAAAATGCCTGACAAAAACCCTAATTATTGCTTAATTGAATTTTATTTGTTTATACAAAAACTAGTTGTTCCTCTGGACTTCTGAGAAAAATGTGATTTAGTGGTAGCATGTTTACCTGGCAGGCAACTAAATTTAGTTTAACCCTCAGCACACCATTTGATCCCCTCTGCCCTCCAGAAGTGTTTCCATAGTGCAGTCCTGGGAGTAAGTCCTGAGCATTGCTGGATGTAGCCCATAAAAAAAGACAACAGAATGAATTGAATTTTTGCCATTTGTAGCGTAGTTGCTTTAAAAAAAAAAAGACTTCTGTTTTGCATTAACTCGCTGTTAGATATGAGGAACAGGCCCACAGATCAGTGGAATAGGCTTGAATACTCAGAAAGTGTTCCCCAGACATACAGCCACCTAATTTTTGATAAAGGAGCAAGAAATCCTAAATGGAGCAAAGAAAACCTCTTCAGTAAGTGGTGTTGGCACAACTGGCTAGCCACTTGCAAAAAATTGAACTTAGACCCTCAGCTAACATCATGTACGAAGGTAAAATCCAAATGGATGAAAGACATTGATATCAGACCCGAAACCATAAGATATATAGGAAAATCACTTCTAATCATATATTCTATAAAATAATCTTCAAAATAATTTTACATATATTTTATAAAAATGATTTTTGCCAAATAATGTGAAATATACTTTTTTATTGTGAAATATACTTATATTTTATAATGAAATTAAAAGTATCTAAGTTCTAAATTTAAGGTGTGAATAAAATAAAATCATTTTGGGGCCGGGCGGTGGCATTGAAGGTAAGGTGCCTGCCTTACCGTGCTAGCCTTGGACGAACCTCGGTTCGATCCCCCGTGCCCCATATGGTCCCCCAGGCCAGGGGTGACTTCTGAGCGCATAGCCAGGAGTAACCCCTGAGTGTCACTGGGTGTGGCCCAAAAACCAAAAAAAAAATAAATAAATAAAAAATAAAATCATTTTATTTTATTTAAAAATTATTATTTTTGGTTTTGAGTCACATCCAGTAGTTCTGTTCTCAGGAGTTATTCCTGGCTCTGTGCTCAAGACCACTTCTGGCAACTCACTGAGTACAGTATATGGTGTCAGGGATCAAACTGGGGTTGGATATGAGCAAAGCTTAATCCCTGTATTATTTCCTCAGCCAATAAATGCAAGAATTTAAAGTCATAGTTTTCTTCTGTGAAAAAAGTAGGGAAGGAAGAAATAAAGGAAAGAGAAAGGAAGCAAATAAAGTAAAAGAGAAAAAGAAAACCCTAAAAAGCAAAAACAAACTATCCTTCATTTAACTGAAAATTAAAGATTCAGTAAAATCAAATATTATACAAAGATGTTAATATTTATTTTTAGCCTTCAATAAATAGCAGAGTTCTATTAATAATAATGCTAGAGTTTCCATGGACTATTCTCTCCTTATTTTGTCATTCTCATAGTAATGTCCTGACAATGAAATAAGTTGTTTAATATAAATACAAATGCTTAATGGTTCTAACAAGGTACTTAGAGTCCAATTTATTTTATTAGTTGGGAGTTAAATTATCTCTGATGATTTATTAGTTGAAGTTGACTTGTTTCTATCAGAAAAAAGAAGACTGCTACAAAAATAGGAGAGAGAAAATTTACTTGTTGGTTCTAGCCAATACATGTCAAAAATCCCCTTGACTTGAGACAGGCTTTCAAGGCTTCATTTCCAGTATAAATGTTAAAATATCTTCTATACTTAAGAAAGTCCCTAAAGACCATTTTCAGTCAATCACCTTGGCAGCTGATCCTCCATATATAGTCACTGCCTCAAATGTTTCTCTCTATATGGCAGCCACTAAAATAGTTTTCCAATCATGCACACCAAAGCTACCAAAAATATTGGAAGAATTTTTATGAACTAAAATCAGTTTCAAAAATTCTTCAACTGAATCGGGTTATTTTTTGGCTCCTTTTATTATTTTATTTTAATAATAATAAAGTACTTATTTTTTATTTTATAGATAAGTAATTTTATTGAATCACCGTGCGATAGGCAGTTACAAAGTTGTCTATGGTTGAATTTCAGTCATATAGTATACAATAATCTTCACAAGTGCACATTCATTGCACTGATGCCTCTAGTTCTCTGCGCTATTCCCTCTGCCCTCTCCCCTGCCTGGTTCTTTGGAAGACATTTTTTCTCTCTCATTTTAATACACTATGGTTTACAATATTGTTACTGAAAGTATATTATGCACATCACTTTATCTCCTTTCAGCACCCAGTTCTTGTCTAGAGGGATTATTTTCAACCATTATGTCATAATTATCATAGTCATCTCTTCTCTACCCTAATTCATTCTTCACTATTTATGGCAAGCTTCCTATCATAAACTGATCCTCCTGGTCCATCCTACCATAGACTGGTCTCTTATCTTTGGATATCAATATCATACTGTTGTTTTTAATGTCCCCAACTGAGTGAAGTAATTCTGTCTATCCCTCTCTCTGACTCATTTCATTCAGTCTAATACTCTCCATATACATCTATGATATGATTTCATTTTTCCTAACAGCTGTTGTAGTATTTTTGATTCCAGCTAATGTGAATAGTGCTCAATGAACACAGTAGTACAGAGGGCTTTTCTGCATCTAGGGTATATTCCTTGGAGTGGTATTGCTGAATTATATGGAAGCTCAATTTGAAGATTAGTTTTTGTTTATTTTTGTTTGTTTTGGTTTGGTTTGGGGCCACACCCAGTGACTGTTAAAAATTAGTCCTGGCTATATGCTCAGAAATCTCTCCTGACTCAGGGTGCCAAGGTCCATCCTAGGCTAGCGCTGGCAAGGCAGATGCCTTACCACTTGCACCATCAGTCCAGCTGGCTGGCTTCACTTTAACTACAACAAAGTGGTAGCTTCCTTCGCCTTCTTAAATGATTACTTACTTTCACTCAATTTAATCAAACAGAAAAATATTACTGAAATAATATTTAATATTAAGGACTGAATGTTAGCAACACTATTACTAAAAATATACTATCAAGCAAGAGACTGGTGATCAGAGGCATGTGTATTCTCCAGATAATCTTCATATTAAATAAAGTTTCAGAAATTTTCAATTATTATGTTGCCAAATTAAGGATACTTATCCAATGTCATATTTATTTCCAGCTATGGTTTCAGTCAGAAATCTGTTACTATAACTTTTCTTCTGGGAATACAGTATGCATAATCCTCTATTTTATTTTATTTGTTTTTGTCCTACATCCAACTGTGCTTGGGGTTTACTTCTGGTTCTGTGGTCAGGGATCACTCTTCGTAGACTTGGAGTGCCACTGATTGAATCTGAGTCACAGATTGCAAGCAGCCTACATTCTTACTATATCTCAGTCCCCCTTTCGAAAGCTTTCTCTAAACAGTGGTCAGAGCTATCTAAACAACAAACACCATTCGGACAATGCCATTTCCTTTTTAAAAACCTTTATTGTGGGCTATGAGATGGCTCAAAAATTGAAATGCATAGAATAACAGTAATTTATGGTATTCATACTACTCTTAGTTAAAGTAAAAATCCTCTTCTGAATATGGAAAGTCTTTTTTTCCAAGTGGTCCTACTTATTTACCTGGATTCTTCCCAAGTGTTTTTCCTTGCATTCGGACGTACTTTTTTTAAATTACATCGCTTGAGGGAAATTTATTCCTTGATAATACATAGCAGTTGTTAAGGTTGGCTCTTCTACCAGTCACATTATACCTCCTTATTCCACCCACTTACTATAATCTGATGGTATATTTTTGTTCATCCTAACTTCTAGCCTTAGTTTTACCAGCAAGATCAAATTAAACACGGATCAAATTGCATTTTTATTTATATATAATCTTATATATATATAAGTATAGGCTAGACTTCTTTTTTAAACTTTCATTAGACATTTCATAATAGTTATTTAATATTTGCCTACCTATCTTGCCATGTATGCATATATAGTATAAGGTATGTCATATTGAAACATTCTAAAAATAGTCAGTTGAATTAATGGATGTAAGTTAAATAATTAAAGCATGTTACTTCTGAGAATCATTATATTAAGGAAACTACAGCATACCTTGAAAATTTGACTAATTGGTAACATATGGGAATGATTTGCCTAAGAATATTACTACTAGAAAAAATAGCATTAAAATAACTATGAACACATGCCAAGCGTTTGATATTTAAAAGTTACTATAGAAATTGACATTTTTATGTTTTCTCTTGTGAAAGATCAAGTACAAATATTTTTCTCCCCTAAATGCTGGTAAGAAGCAACATATCTAATTGGTAGTATTGATGACAATAAAGTAAAAAAAATGTTGGGAATAATGTCTTAATACATTCTATAGTTTTATAGTTAGCATAATAATATGTGGGCTTAAAGACCATTCTAAAGATAGGTAGTATTAATCACACTCTCATAAAGAAACTGAATCACACTGGGTTAAATCATGATATTCTATGATTATTATTGATTATTGAATGGTTGCTACTAGGGCAATAGTAGGATTCACTTCAACCCAGCCTTGACATCCAGACAACACAGTATTAAATACTTCATCACAATATCTGTTCTAGCTGTATGTTGAGCAAAGCGTAGTAGTTGAAATAAAATAACAATAAATAACTAATTTATGGCTATAATGGACTTAGTTGTGCAATTCTTCTTCGGATTATTTCCATATAACTAGTTATTACTTGGGACTTTTTTATTTAAAGGATTGACATCTGGACTTGATGAGATGGTCATCCAAAATGGCATACTTGCAGGACCAAAAGTAAAACCACTGTTGTATGCGAGCGTTTTGGGGTTTGATAACTCAAAGATATGACCTCAAGTGTATCATAATCCTCACAGTATGGAAGCAGGCTTTCAATAAAGATCAACCCTGTATGATGTTTCGTTATACCAGCAAAAGCTGCAAGTCTGTATATAATGTAGTCTTAAGAATTCAACCGAACAAGAAACCTCCAGGTCCCTGCACTCAGTAAGATGACCCCACCTGACCCACGTGGGGCCAATCGAACTGGGCGATTGGGCACCCAGAGACTTTAAAAAGAATGCCAGCCAGTCGCTCAACCTCTTTCCTGCTTCTTCTCTACCAAGCCGGCTCCGAACAACAAGGAACATCTCCAGGTCCCCCACCCAAAAAGCGTGGCCGCAGAGCTATCAGCAAAGGGACTTCTGAGAATTCTGTTTAGGGGTGATTGTCCTTCCACTGTAACTTTACCCTGTCCTCTTTCTTTACATCTTTGTTCTCATAATTAAAAATTAATAATAAAAAAAAGAATTCAACCTTTGGGAGCCGGAGCGGTGGCACATTTGTCTGGCATGTGGCTGACCTAGGATGGATTGTGGTTCAATCTCCCAGCGTCCCATATAGTCCTCCAAGCCAGGAGCGATTTCTGAGCATAAATCCTGAGCATCACCAAGTGTGACCAAAAAAAAAAAAGCAGCAAAAAACAAACAAACAAATGACTTTTACATTGTATTGGTCAAGCAAGCACTAGGATATTTTAAGTTGAAGGGCAATGGAATTAAACCAAAATCCTTAATATTATAAAACAGCATGTGTGCATATAGAGAAAAGGAATTGAAAGAGGCCACTTTTTATTTAGCACTTATCTATTTTACCAGTTATGTCTCATGTAATTTACAATCATTTGATACTGATACTCTTTTAACATCGATCATGCTGGCTAAGACTGTAGGTACTGCTAATGTCCTTCCAGGTCTCATAAGAGAACAACCTCAGGTATCTTTTAGACAACTATAGACACAATGACATTTGATTTTAGAAGATATGTTGTCTTTTTTTTTTTTTTTTTGCTTGAGGGAAAGAGGGGGTTCACTATCATTGTATTTCAAGAGGCAAGTGGGAAAATCCTTCAGAACAAAAGTAGTACTTCAAAGGATGCTTTTTAAATAACTATCCACAGAGAACACTTTTCCCTTTAAGTCTGTGAAGGAAGTTTGGAGTGGCCTGACTTGCTTTGATGTAAATTCCTTCCTCAGTTCCCTTTCTTTCTTGATCCACATGGGAGCCAGGGGAGCATGTGTCTTCCTGCACTCTCTCAATCAACTCTGAGTTGCTTTATATATCTTTCCTCAGGCTATGCCTGCAGCAGTGTGGACTGAGGCTGGGACTGAGAATGAGCCCTGTAATTTGAAATGATTGAGAATTGTAGTTGGTGAGTTGAAAAATTCAGTGAAAAAAAGAATGCCAAGTTATACATATACATATACAAATCTCATATGCATTTCAGTGTAACTTAAAACAAGTAAAACATACTTATTTATTCTATTTTAAAACATAAGGTCAATGATTTGCACTGAGGTCAGATTTTAAGTTCAATGTAAGGTTAAAGATATGCATTGAAGTCATATTTTAAGTTCCAAACACTCATTCCTGCATCAACCGTTCACCTTAGTATCAGTTTTAATGCTGTTAAGTTTCTTTAAGTTAAAATGAAAATTTATGGCAGAGCACTAACTGTTCAAAGTTTATTTAATTAATTGATTTCCTATATGCAAAGGGGCAAACTTTCTCTTTTTAGACCATTGACATTTTCCTATTCTACTCATATTTTATTCATTTACATAATAGCCATATATATTTCAATAGAAAGTACAATAGACACTAACATGTTTTAAAATGCTGAATCTTGTTAGTATTCTACTTAATTGCTAAGAGCAGAAGTACTTCAAAGAATTAGAAAGTGATCTTCTGATTGAAGTATAAATGTGTTGCTGGTGTCAAATGTAGAATCTGTAACTTAGAGGTCTTTTAAAAAACCTTCTTAATGATTCCTTAAAAAAAAACAACCTTGGTTAATTAACCTCATTATCTGAAGTCTAGAGGAGAATCAGAAGAATCTGTATATAAACACCTCGAGAAATCCAAATCCACTTTAATCAGAAGTTATCAGAACTAGAGAGAATTTAGAATGGCTAGGGTGCTTGCTTTGCATGTGGTTAACCTGGGTTTGATCTGACACAGTTTGGTGTACAAGGTCAAGAGCAAACTCTGAGTAATTCTGAATCTGAACCAAACATTTGAAAACACAGAAAAATAAATGAACAGAAGTTATATTTTCTCAAAAAGCATGCTCTGTGTTGTAGGCACTATTATATTACTTCATATGCTATATCTAATTTTATCTTCCCAATAAATCTATAAAATAGTAAATAAATTAGGAGTTATATTCTGCTACAAGGATTTAAACAGACCGTAATAAAACATTTAGTTTTCTTATAAGGAAAAAATAACAGAAAAATAGTACAGTACTCTTGGCATTAATTCATCTTTTTATTTTATTTTATTTTATTAGTTTGGTTTGGTTTATGAATCACACTCAGTGTTTTTCAGGTTACTTCTTGCTTGCACTCATAAATTACTCTTAGAAGACTCAGGGGACAGTATGGGATGCCGGGATTGAATCCTGGTCAGCCGCGTGCAAGGCAAATAAATACCCTACCAACTGTGCTATCATTCCAGCCCCCTAAATTTCATTTATCTTGCACAAATAAATTCTTCACTTTCATAATTATTAATAAATTCACACGTAAACATAGACTTGAAAAAAGAATAAGTAAAAAAGGACATGGAGAAGAAGAAAACCAGTAAGAAGTGTGAAATAGCCGGTAAGAGGTATAAATGTAAATTTGTACAGTCCCTAAGGAAAAATCAAACATATGTATGCACCCCAAGTTCACTGCAGTGTTCACATAATAGTCCAAATATGGAAACAACATAAATACTCTTTGCCAACCTTATTAGACAGATATTGTCATCCCTAATTTTGAGGAAACTGAAACTAAAAGAGGTTAAATACACAAACAATTATACAGCAAATTAGAAGGCTAAAATAATATCCTGTTTTATGAGATCTAAAGTGAAACACTGTATCACTGTAACATAGTTGAATTCTGTATTTTCATGAAAAGTCAACACAAGTTTCAGATACAATTTCTCTCCTCGTTCATGAACCCTCCATGGAATATTGCTCAGAGCAAGAACGCACCATGCATTTACAAGTTGCAATTAGCAATATGGCTCATTATCCCTAAATCTCTTCTAAAACTTTCTAATCATTCACTGTTCATCCAACTTTCCCTAAACATGAAGTATCACCTAAAGGATTTATCAGAAAAGATTCCAAGTTCTTTCCTCAGCATATGACATTCAGTAACCAACACAGTTTATTCTTATGATTCGGCTAATATGAGAAAATGTACATTGTTGAAAAAACATGTGAGCAAAACAGGAAATTGGGGAAGGGAAGTAACAGAACATCTTTTGCATAATTTAAGTAACAGCCTTTAATTCTGAGTTTACAGAGTTTAAGGTGAAAATACCTTTCCAGAAATAAATTTTAAAATTATTTTTAAATTTGTATATTTCATTAAGGCATCATGATTTGAAAAGTTAGTTGAGCATGCTATGTTCCCGCAACATTTCCACCACCAGTGTCAATTTCCCTTTATCAATGTCCCCAATTTCTCTTCCATCTCACTCCCTTACACCCCAACTTGAGTCTTTGACAGACACATTTTGGAGTTGGCACACCTGATGATGCTCAGGAGTTACTCCTGGCTATATGCTCAGAAATCTCTTGTGGGGGACCATATGGGACACAGGGGATAGAACCACTGTCCATCCTAAGTTAGAACGTGCAAGGCAAATACCCTACTGCTTGCGTCATTGCATCGGCCCCTGACAGGCACATTTTAAAGTTTGGCTGTTGTGTTTGTATTTCCTGCTTTAATTGTCATCGACACAGTAATTTTGATCTATAACTAACCCACTTCTATATACCACTGACATATCCAAGGCCCTTGATCCCTGATCCTTACCCCTACCCATTTACTTATCTGCATCTGCTTAACTTACCTGGATTTATTTCCTTCTCAATCCTTCTATTTCCTGTAGTTTGGTGTTAGAGTACATGTTTAGAGAAATCTACAATGATTTTTAAGTTTTTCCTTCCAAGAAAAAATTAAAACTAAACAAAATTTTTCTTAGCCTCGATCGTCTTCTTTCTTTATAAAATAAATATGAAAAGATCAACAATTAATTTCCATACTTCTTAGTGACTTATTTTGAAGTTTCAGGATGAAAAGGGCATTGGTAATACCAAGAGACAAATAATGAAGCAACAGATAGCTTGAATAAGCACTCTGCTCTGATTCTTTCATTAATTTTTTCTTGGGGCCTGGGAGATAGCATGGAGGTAAGGCGTTTGCCTTTCATGCAAAAGGACATCGGTTCAAATCCCGGTGCCCCATATGGTCCCCCGTGCCTGCCAGGAGCTATTTCTGAGCATGGAGCCAGGAGTAACCCCTGAGCACTGCCTGATGTGAGCCCCCAAAAAAGAACAGTAATTTTTTCTTTCATTCATGGAGGAATTATTTCAATAATATTATTTCAATAAGCTCATAAATTAAGGAGTGAAGATTTATCAGAAAAGAAACTTGTTTGTTTTATGGTTTTTGGGCCACATCTGGTGACACTCAGGTGTTACTCCTGGCTATGTACTCAGAAATTTCTCTTGGCTTGGGGGACCACATGAGATGCACTGGGATGGAACCACGGTATGCCCTACCGCTGCATCACCCTCCGACCCCAGAACTTACTTGAAATGCATTAAAACTTTTTTTATTTATTTGTTTTGTTTTATTTTAGTCCATTTTAGTGATGCTCAAGTATTGTTCCTGACTCTAAAATCAGGAATGACTAGTAGCAGTTCAAGTCACAACAATGAAATTTTGGAGCTGCATGCAAGGAAAATATCCTACCTGCTATATTATTGATCCAGCTCCGTGTTTTAAAATTTTTGAAAAAATCCTGATAGAAATAAATGTAACTAATTGATATAGAATAGAATCAGAATAAGCAATGCTTCATTTATGGTATGTGGGCCACATCCAAGTAGTATTCATGGCTGTTCTCCACTCAATGCCTGTGGATTGCCAGAGATTGCCTCCTGTATGCAAAGCATGCTCTCAGTGGTTGAACATTCTTTCCTTCCCAGGAGACACTGTTTCTTAAGCTGTAAAGGAAAGAATCTTAAATTTTTAGTGGAGTAATGCTATGATAATTGGAGATATATATGAAATAGTCTTTGCATAGAGGTAGAATTATAGGTCAGGGGTCTGAGAAAGTACACAACAGGTAGAGCATTTTCATTATTTGCTGCTGACCTGGATTTCATCCCCAGCATCCATATGGTATCTCAAGCATGCCAGGAATCCTGAATGCATAGCCAGGAGTAACCACTGAGCAAAGATCGGAGTGAGTCCCCAAATATATCTATATATCTATATATATAATATATATGTATGTATATGTATATATAAATATATATTTATTTATATATGTATATATAAATACATATACATATATATGTATATATAGCAACAAGCATACCAATATATATACACACATATGTATATTTGGTTATATTCATATTTTTCAATACTGAAGGATTAGTATATAGATTAAACCAATAAAGCATAAGTATGTAAACTGAGGGTTTTTCTAAAAATTTTTTTTCTTTTTAAAATAATTTTTTATCAAAGTGAAATGCAGGAGAAATGCAGGAGAGAGAAAATAAAATTTGTGCTCAAGTGAAGAGAGACCATAAAAATGTGTTCTATTAAAGAGGTAGTCAATGTTTTTATGGAGAATAGTATGTCGTATTTTTGAAAACTTCAGAGTCATGTAAAAGATTTGTAAAAAAAAATATATATATATAGGTTCCTGGGTCCCACATTGATCTCACATAGAGTTTTAGAAATTGCGGGGCCCGGGAGATAGCATGGAGGTAAGTAGTTTGCCTTTCAAGCAAAAGGTCATGGGTTCGAATCCCGGTGCCCCATATGGTCCCCTGTGCCTGCCAGGAGCAATTTCTGAGCATGGAGCCAGGAGTAACCCCTGAGCACTGCTGGGTGTGACCTAAAAACCAAAAAAAAAATTGCTTTTACAGCTATTGATAAGCAATACTAGCATGTTATAAAATGTGCTTGTGTTATTTTCTTCTAGTTACTACTTACAGTGGGTGGGGGAAAGTTTGTATAATTTAATGCAAGTCTTGCGATGTCAAATCACAGATGCTTCTTTATGTGGATTTTTTTCTAAAAGCATCAATGAAATGAAAAAACAGATATGTCCACAAAATTTTGGACGTGTAGAGTAATAGCTCAATAAGATGAATTTATGATTCATCACCAACCTTTTTTATATTGACCATTTATAGAAACTAACACTTATCTTCTTCTCCATGTATATATTACAATTCATAAATTGCATAATGAAGCATAATTAATCTCTGAAAAATTAAAAGATTATGACCAAGTTTTGTCAAGTTTCGAAGTTTTAAATAATAAACAAAATTCATGGTATGTTGAAAAACCAATCTTTTGGTTTCTGTTGTGGTTTGAAGCATCTGTTCTTTGCTGGGAAATATTACCAAGCTTTCCTCAACTTTTCTTCACATTTTAATATTTTGGATTTGGATCACATTCAGGCAAGTGACATTATCTCTTATTTGCAATTAATTTATGAAGTTTTTAAACATTTCCTGACCCACCATAACATTTCTATCTTTTCATAAATTTTGAATGACTTTACTTGGGTTAATTGAATCCCAAAGGGCTATGATTTCTGGTATTTAATTTCATTTAGTCCGTGACTTATTGAAGATTTCACTGGCAATAAAGCATCACAACAAACTCATCTGAATTTTAAATGGTTTCAAAACCAAGAATACGAACAAGATATATTACTAGGGTAAGTTGAAAACTTGTGTAGAGGGCTAGTTATTATGATAAATGCCAGTTAGATGAAAAGTAAGTGATGCAGTTGTCCCAGTGCCCAGATGTCAAAGGATGTGACTTAATGCTTGTCTTTTTTATTCCTTTTATCACTGTATTGACATATCAGAAAGCAGTTTATTACACAAATCTCAGTACATATCATTATTAAATGCTTTGCTGTATGCCATGATTCATTAAGTACATCTTTTTTTTTTTTTTTTTGATTTTTGGGTCACACCCGGCAGTGCTCAGGGGTTACTCCTGGCTCCATGCTCAGAAATTGCTCCTGGCAGGCATGGGGGGACCATATGGGGCACCGGGATTCAAACCGATGACCTTTTGCATGAAAGGCAAACGCCTTACCTCCATGCTGTCTCCCGGGCCCCATTAAGTACATCTTATCTCTTATGAGAACTATCTTACAATTTGTCTATTGTATTATGATTTATTATCCTCACTTATAAATGAGAACAGTGAAGCTTAGAAAGACTAAAAATCTGTTGGTAAATCACTGATAAAATAAATAGCAAAGCTAATATTTTAATTTATGTTGGTTTTAATTTCAGAACACTGAGTTAGTTTATGGTGTGAGTGAGAAGTTGTGCATGGATATTCACAGGCTGGGCATATGGATGAGATATTTATTATTTTTTGTTAGTCTTCATTAATTTACTAACAAATAAAATGGGCAAAATCACAAAGAATAACAAACCTAACACTTAGGCTTGGTAAAAACAATAGAGATTGCCATAGGGAAGAAGGGGGAAGGAGAAGGAGAAACCTATGTCTCTGTTGGTAGCTTGATTCTAGTATTTTGGTGGTGAGATGGTAGATACATATTAAAGTTTTGTGTTTGTATAACATTTGAGTTTCTATATTATGTGTAAGTTATATATCATTACAAAAAGCTTGCATTTGTGAACATAGTCAATTACTGGATCACAGGGAGTCACCAGATTGAAAGAAACTACAAATTTTATGTCCTTTCCCAAAATTTTCAAATTCAAAGTTTCAGACTTCACTAAATTGGACAAGTGAAACAATATTCCTATTTTACCAACTAAAGAATCGAATTTGCTACTCTGATCCACATTAGTTAAAGCAAATCCTGTAAATAGATGTGTGTTTGGTTAGTTGGTTAGGCCTCTGAAGTCTGTTATAAGAACATAAATGCTGATGAAAAAAATTCTATGTTACCAAAATTAGAATGAGACTAGGTCAATTTTTTTTATTGTGACTACACCCAGTGGAAGGCAAGAGTCCAAGGTGCCATTCTTGGTGATGATAAGGAAGGTATCTGATGTTACCAGGGAGTGAGACATGCAATATTGGAAAATCCTGTCACTTGACTTATATTCTCAGGCTCAGTGAAATTTTCAATGCAGTGACTGTAGTGGAGTTAGTATTCTGAGCTAACTTTTTGTTGTTTTGTTTTGTTTTTGAGTCACACCCGATGATGCTCTGGATTTACCCCTGGCTCTGCATTCAGGAATCACTCCTGTCATTTCTTAGGGGACCAGATGGACCCGGGGAATCGAAACCAGGTCATACACAAGTGTCCTAGCTCGCATCATTAATCCTCAATTCAGTTTTTGATGTCACCAAATACTCATTTTAGTATCAATAGTTTTCTCGAATTTTTATATCAAGTTGATGACCTATGATGAACCAGGTAAGTGGCTAGTAAAGAACTCTGAAATATCTATTGAATAAATAGTCAGTTTAATTGGCACCACATAGAAATCCTTATCAGGTAGACACAGGTCGTTTACTATACTTAAAGTCTTTCACATTTGTTGGAATGTGAAAAAGAAGAAAAGATAAAAATTATTTGATTTTCTCCCTCATCACAGTGAGAATGATCTGAGGTTCATTATTTTCCTGAAAGCATTTAAGTAAACATCTATCAGATTTGTGAATCTTATCTAAATTTTGACTTTGTCAGTAGCAGCAGAGATGGGATCGCTTGACTATTCCTAATTCTTTAAGGAAGCCAGTGCCAAAGTGGAAAAACATTCATATTTATTTAGACCTCTGTTTGTATGTAGTGCAGCTTGGGGTAGAACAACTTAATTCAAATAAGTGGTTATTTTGAACACAACTGACGAGATTCAGTTAAACATATGGTAAAACCAGCTGGTGAGTTGACAGCATTTACCCTTCTTCCCCAGCTGCCTTGTGTGTGATGAGGTATTATAGTTGACTACCAAGAGAGATTTTGTAGCCCGTAGCTGTAGAAATCGTTAAGAAGAGGAAAAACAGTTGTTTGTTCCGGGTAGATTAGAAGTTCTAGAGGCTGCAAATTGCAACCAATGAGCCCTTTAATGGTTTCTCCGCCTGTGTGGATATATCCACATGCACATCCTTGAAATTTCAATAACCTCCCTACCTTTGCAAGAGCAAGTGTTGCCATGGAAGGTAATCAAGGGGCGCGTTAAAATAGCCTTGGTTATGGTATTTGCCTTGAAAATTGTTTTCTTTTTACCTGAGAAAAAATTTAAATTCAATTTATTTGCGGTTTCTATTTAAATTGAAAATACTGTAGCATCGCATGCAAAGTGAAATCAATCTCTTTAGAATTAGGAGGAGGAAAAGGGAATGGGAGAATGTGGGCCAAGTAGATGTAGATTAAACCTTGCCTTTATCACGATTTTGAAATATGAGAAACCATCTCTACCTCTAAGATTAATGATGGCTGCTTGGGAAAGAACCACTCTGTTTAGCTGCTTTCCTGGATGCCTAATAGGCATTTGAACTTAATCTATCTAAATCCAAGCTCCTCATTCTGTTTCTGCCTAACTTCATTCTCTTTTACGCTTTCCTCACATAGTAAATGGAACCAACAACTTAGCAGTTTAGACCAAGAAATCATCTTTGTCTTGGCTATTAGGAATTCTTTTATTTAGTGTGTTTTTGTGTTTTGTGCTTGGGCCACACCTGGCAATGCTTAGAGTTATTCCTGGCTCTGCACTCAGGAACTATTCTTAGTGGTGCTCCAGGGATCTTTTTCTCTGGGGACCACAAGCAAAAGTCGAACTTGGGTCAGTCATATGCGAGATAAATGCCCTGTCTGCTGTGCTCTGGCCTCAGTTAATTGAAACAATTAAAACCATGTCATGAATCGGATATTTCAGTTGGATTGCAATGTTATTAAATTTATCATATTTCTTTAGAAATGTTTAATGGCTTCCCATGACAATTCCAATCTTCTATCATGACCCCTAAAGTCCTAAACTTCTGATTTCTTCTTGTACCCCACTGTAAACACTAGAAACCAGTTACACTGGATCTGCCTGTTAATTTTTAAGCATGTGAAAGTCATATTTTCCTATTGCCATATTTTTTTCCTGTTCAGAAGGTTTTTGATTTTCTCAGCCATTTAGCAGTCTCAGGCTCAAAGTATCTTTTTCATTTCCAAAGAGATTATTTCCCTAACCCTGCCAGCTAAAGCAACCCCCAGGTTCCTCCAATGCCATCTCCCTGCTTTTTTTTTTTTTATAGTGATCTAGATGAGCTCCGATTATGTTGCTGATTATTCTCTTCTGTCTCCTTTTCCAACCACATTCTTTTCTACTCCAACTGATACAAAAATAAGCAGGACAATGTATGTGTCAAATGTAACTTCAACTAGAGGCAATAACAGATTCTACCCTACAGCAAGTACCCAGTAAACATTCTTTGACGGAGCTAATAGGCAATTTGAGTACATGCTCTGTGCCCCATGAAGCGTGATATAGATGATTTTCTGGCGAACTATGGCCCACAGGCCAAGTCTATTCCTCAAAGTTTCCAGATTTCCACTTTGAATTGTCCATAAGACAATCGTGCTTATTTATTGATGCACTGATTATTCACAATAAACTACAAAGAGGAGTTTAATATATGTGAAAAAAGCTATTTTGCTTTCATGGCACACAAAGTCAAATATAGTTACTATTGGATGATTTATAATATTTTTAACACTAATATAAATATGCTTGTACAGTATCATTTTTGAGCTGAGCCTTCCCTGTCTCGTGTCTTAAGTTACTTCCTCTCCTCCATACTTTGCAACAGCCAAACAATACTACATGCTAAGTTTTGCATAAGCAATTTTCTCTTCTCACCAGCATATATTTTCACTTTTTTGTTGTCAAGCCATGTCTTTCCTTCTATCTTTGATATGCAAACCTTGTTGTATATCAAACAACAATGCAATCATTTTGGTACCAAAAACGAGTCTAACTGGTTTAAACGAAATTTTAATTCAGGCATTTTATTAGCTAAAAGCATCAAGGGACTAGAATTTAGCACCTTCAGGTCCAGAGATTTTTAACAAGGTTTAAAGGTTGAGAAGACTCCTTCTCTTCTAGTGGTTACCCATTCTTTGTACTATCTCTCATCTAGGCTGGATTTTTATTTGTGGCTATATGAAAGATGTCAATGCCTCTTATATATACATTATATAGGTATATATAACTATATATATAAATTTTTTGGCAAAAATCATAAAAGTCTTCTCCTTGCCCTTTATGTCTAGGTAGAAAAGTCATCATCTTTGGTAGTTTCCACAGATCTTTTCACCACTATTGCTACTGAATCATACATCTGTTTTAGTCTTGCACAAATCCATAACAAAAACTAGTTAAATTGCCTTTGTTTTGCAGAGGTTTCTGACTTCTTTAAATAAGATTTTGTTCTTTAGATACTAGTTCACAATACAAGAACAAATGGTTAAATTTTTTTTTCATTTTTTATTGAATAATAAGTAATCACAAATATGCATGTTTTTTTGCAGGACTAACTCACCTATGGGGAAATTGCTATTAATAAATTTTTAAGTGAAACAAGGATGCGTAGAAGGAAGGGTGAGATATGTAGTGGGAGAATAGATGAAATAATTTGATATCTCGAAATTTTTTCAATCACTGATTTATAAACAACTAATTCTGTTACTGATAAAAACTGAGACCAATTTCAAACACTATGATTTATTGATATTTGCTTATATGCTAGATGCTGTTCAGTTTTTTCTTTGTATTTGTTTATTTTGTTTTGTTTTGGGACCACACCTGATGACGGTTAGAAGTTACTCCCGCTCTGTGCTCAGAAATCGCTCCTAACAGGCTTGGGGACCATATGGGATGCCGGGAATCAGACTTGGGTTATCCTGGATTGGTTGCATGGAAGGAAAACACGCTACCGATATGCTATTACTCTGGCCCCATTCTGTTTTATATAAATTAACAAGTTAAAAGTCTCTCAATGCCCCTTGAAGGCAATATTCATTTTTTATATATAAAGAATTTCACCAATATTAAATCAGTCTATCCAAAAACTTACTTAAACATTATTAAGTAAAATTTAGATAAAAATAAAACATATAAAAATAAAATTAAATAAAACATAGTTTGAGGGGTTGGAGCAGTGTCACAGCAGCAGGGCATTTGCCTTGCATGCAGCTGACCTAGGACAGACTGTTTGATTCCCCCACCCACACCCCATGTCCCATATGATTCCCCAAGCCTGCCAGGGGGCAATTCTGAGCATACAGCCAGGAGCAACCCCTGAGCATCACCAGGTGTTGCCCCAAAACAAAACAAACAAACAAACTCCCAATATAAATATAGAAATAAATATATATAAATAATATACATAATATATAAATAAATATATATATTTGAAATGTTGCATTCTTGCAACAAAACAATAAAAATCACTTTATTGTTGTAAAAACAAAATGAGTAACTTTTAGATGTAGGATCCGTGTTGGTTTCAACAAGCTAAGAAAATAATATTTTCTTGCAGTGATATTTAATAAAATTAAGAGAATAAAATAGTGCTTAAAATAAGCACTGATATTTTCAGTACTGATAGTGATAGGATTTCATGCAATCTTCTAGCACTTAATCTTCACCTGAGTTTCAGTTATCCTCCACCACTGTCTGAAGGTTCTCTCCAAACCATACTCTGCACTTTACTCTTGGTAAATTTAATTCTGTATGCCAATATTCAAGTTTGGTTGTCTCTGGCTATTTATTATTTTCATATCATGTTTCTTTATGTTTTCTTTCTTTTTTTTTTTGGAGTGGGAGGGTATTAGGAGGAAGGTTTTGGCTAAATTCAGCATGCTCAGAGCTTACTCCTGGCTTCACTCAAGAATCATTTCTCCTGGTGGTCAGGGAACAATATGGGATATTGGAACAGCATCCATCATCTGTGTGCAAAACAAACACTTTGCACACTGTACTAACTCTCTATCTCCCA
>PVKC010003510.1:7498-32271 GCA_004027635.1 Crocidura indochinensis | reverse complement strand
GTGAGTTTAGGTGCATTTCTTGTAGGCAAGAGATAGATTTTCTTTCCTGAACATCTAGCTAAACTGTACATCTTTTATAGGGGAATTTAGTCCATTGACATTGATAAAGATCAATGAAATAAAAGTGTTTAATGCCTGCTTTTTATGTGTGTGAAATTTAGTTTTTGCAAGAGACTGATTTTTATAAGCTGCCTTCCAGCCATTCTTGCAGAATTAGTTTAGTTGTCATAACCAATGTAAGACTTGCCTGATCTTATTTACCTGAGAACATTCTTATCCCTCCCTCAACTCTAAATGATAAGTTTTCAGATAAATGGACACTAGACTGGGATTTTTGCTTGCTTGTTTGCTTTTGTTTGTTTTGGGGCCACACCCAGTGACACTCAGGAGTTACTCCTGACTATGCACTCAAAAATCACTCCTGGTTCGGGGGACCACATGGGACACCGAGGATCGAACCCAGATCTGTCCTGGGCCAGACAAATGCAAGGCAAATCCCCTAACACTGTTCTATCACTCAGGTTCTAGGCTGGGATATTTTTATTGTAATTAGGGACATTGAATATGTCATTAATATCTGTAATATTTTAAGTATATCACACAGGTCTGTTGCAAATATTATGTTGTTTTCATTATATTTGAAGTATTTTTTTTTATCTCTAGCTGTTTAACGTAGTCAATCTTTTTCTTTTAATTTTACTATTTTGATAAATCTGGTTTTTGTGTTTTTTGTTTGAGTCTATTTTCTTTTTTTTCTTTTTTTTTAATATTCTTTGGGCCTCTTGAATGTTTATAGTTGTATATTTCTTCCAAAAATTAATATAATTCTTCATTATTATTTCTTTCCCCAGGGATTCTTTTTCTTTTATTACTCCACTGGTACTCTGATGATTTTCAAATTATTCCTATTGCTAGTACAATCATTGACATACATTCTCTTCCTTTTACCTACTTGTCTTTTCTTTGTTCCTTTACTATTAATAGCCAGTATATCCTGTTCAATATAAAGGATATGGTTTTCCTCATGAAATTTGTTGCTGAAGCTTGCTATTGCATTTTCAACTCTTTCTAATACTATTATAGATTCATGTTGTTACCCTATATCAGTTCATCTCACAGTTGGTTGAATTATTCTTACAGTGATTGCCTTATTTCTATGGTCATTGTTTGGACAATTGATTTAAATTTCTCTGCAATAAGGCATGGGGCTTTATTTTAATTATATTTTCAGGGACTAGCACCCCTGAATACAAGAGCTGGTAAATTCTTATGTATCCACCTTGTTTTTAAAGTTATGTGGGTGCTCTTACAGATTATTTGCAATTATCTGAGCTCTAATGCTTCCTTATATTTTAGCAACTATTGCCCCTTATCATTGTAAATATAACAATATCTGCATTCATAACAGTCTGTTTTAGTTAGTTTTATTTAGATGTCATTAATCCTGTTTTCATAGAAAGTGTTTGTGGAGGTATTTGAGGCATGGTATCAAAACCAGTAATACTTAAAGTCAAAATGGTTATTGGGCAGAAAAAGAGTCCTTTGTGGATGTAAATGACAAAAGAGGTTATTGTCATCATTGTTCTACCTTAGGTACATGTCCCGTGTTTGAGAAGTAGGTGATGGTGTTTCTAAAGTCAGAAAGACACAAGAAAAGATCACGCATGACTCAGGATCAAAACGAGGAAAAAAGATTTTTTTAAATAAAACTGAAATACTAATCCTATAGAATAATTTTTGAAATTTTGCTCTGATTCTCATTTATTTTAATATTTTAACATTTTCAAAATTTTCATGTCACCATTCCCAAAAACAGTGGTCCTCTAAAATTGATGCTAATTTGAACTGTGGTGATTATGAACCATATGATCTTTGGCTCTAGTTGTATTAGAAATTGACATATAGCCAAAGAAATATTCTCAGATAAGACTTTATCAGATGTTTGTACTAGAGCAGAAGAAACACAGACTGGAAGACAAGAATCTTCCAGCTGGATCCCTGAAGGGTGCCTGATTAGAGGTTTTCAGCTCACATACTTTCAGATTTGGAGAACACACTTCCATTCTGGCAACTTACTTGTCTTTTGGCAGGGGATCTTGCACTCAGCTCTAGGAGCTATACAAGTCCCACTGATACATGCATTCTTAATTAGGGTTTTCTGTGCATAGGACCAAAGAGTGGTGTATAAACAGACCTCAGGTAGGCATGCCTAGGGAAATCAAAAGAAGCACATGGTTCCACTAAGATGTTCATTATTATAATCCCAGGAAGGTCATGAAGAAAATAAATGACAGGGCTAGTCATTCACTTTTACCCTACTGGTCTGGGGTGTGTATATTTGTGTTTCTTGGAAGAGAAGTAGGACGTTTAAAGGGGTTTTGTAAACAAATATTGCTTAACTTCCCTATAAAAATGTAGAAGCTCTGTGTGGTATTTGACTTTGTGCTGCATTATATTAGAAAAATTGCTTAACTAGTTTTACTTATTATTCACATAAAGCTTATTGGATAAAGGGGCCTAGCATAATTCTTATTCTGTCTCAGGAATTAAACAACTCATAATTAATATTATGAAGACTGGTAAAATTTTGAGTTATAAAAAATAAATAGAACTTATTCAAGCTAAATATAATGTGTCTCAGAAAACAAAAACAAAACAAAACTTCAATGAGTTTTCTTCTTATTTAGAAAACTGTATTACAGGTCTTCTGGCATTTGTAAAATCTGTATTTTCAAAAATAGATAATATAATGATAGCAGATGCTTCAGCATTTGTATGGCACAAAAGAGTAAAAGATGTTAATAAATTAATTTTAAAGCAAGTTAGGAGATATTAAAACATACCACCTCTGCTTAAACAGCATAATTAAACTAACTAAATGGTAATTACAAAATAGTATAAAATGTGTTGTTCAGTTTTGTGGTTCATAAACTATTCATACAAAAAAAGTGAAAAGAGTGGATATTAATAACATAATAATTTATTCTGACACAAATTCCAATTGTATTATAAAAATTATTCTAATGACCTCTATTTTCTGCCACTGATTTAGGAAAGGCAGTATCTTCACAAGGATTACATGATCATAACCCCAAATATCTACTCTCGCTTTTATTAGAAATTGAGCATACATATTAATATTTAATCAATGATAGGATAAAATAAACACACAGAGTCTCTTAATCTATCCTGTTTTGCATTTAAAGAAATATTTATCTAATAACTTATAGCATAATCTTTATATAGTATTCAAAATAGCAAACTAACTCACCTCAAAAATTCTTATGTGATTTATAAAGTAACAAAGTAAATAATAAAGAATAGGAAGCATATTACTATGTATGTGGTGATTGTAAGTATGCTTGATTGGAAGGATGGATGAGAATTGACACAAGAAATGGTAGAGAGAGAGGTGTCAGATTTTTTTGTACCAAAAAATGCCATTTTCAATATGCAATTCATGTTGTCTAAGAATACAGACAAACAGACCTCAAAGAATTATTATTCCCCCAAACATTATGTAATTCACATGTTCTTAATTCGGCTTTCAGCAATGCAACGATGTTAAATTGATTTCTGTGTTTTGTTGTTGACTCAAAATAAGAGGGAGAAGTTGCCTTTTCTGAGTCCTGAACTCTCTATTAAGAACACTAGGTTTCTTGCTTGAAAGTCAGAGAGAAGAGCAATAAGTTTCTCTTCTTCTGTATGGAGAAGTAATTTTGGGTATTTCAACTCTAGTAAAAAGGTAACTAGATCTGCTTGAAAGACCTCAAATGAGGCCAATAGAAAAACCATCTAAATACGATTCAGCCAACCTAGAGAATATAAAGAAATTAAATTGTTTTTTTAAGCTATTGACTTTTGAGGCTTTCCATGCAGCAATTTATAGTAATGGATTATCAAAACAATAAACTGGCTCATAGGCATAAAAGAAAAGCAAACTAGATTTTTTCACTCAGTTTATGCTCTAAAAATATTGGATTTCTAAAATCATGATGACACTACATTAGTGCAGTTTGCAGTCTATTCTCACAGCAAATAAAGCAGCCATGATTTGCTATTTAATTGACACAGGTGTCTCTCATCTGAAAGAAAAGAAATAATAGTTTCTTTCTCTGCAATTCTATGAAGATAATTGGTATATTCTTGTCAGGTAGGGTCACCTCATTACTGTAAAGATAAAGATTAAATGGAAGGGTTTATAACATCAACTTAGAGCCCAAATTATTGACTTAGAAAATCAAATAGAAGAACACATTTATTAAGTTACTTTACAAATTCTATATGCCTGAGGCATAAACTTGATCATTAAAGATGTATTTTAAAAATAATCTCAAAAATAACTTATTCAATATTTGCCACCATCCCCAAAATAATAAGGATTATAGTCATTCTCAGTCAGAGTGATTCTCAGCACAAAAATGGAAAAATAAAGTCAAAAGAAAAAATTGTTAGTAATTCATGATGAGCATTGAAACGATCTTAGAAAATGTTGTATCAAAGATTCAACATTCACCTCTTTATTAAGGTAAGATAGACTTGTTTCAGAGACAGTGCAGTGGTAAAGATGCATTTTTGTATTCGTCATATGCATCATCCCTTGCGTGTTATGATGTGTTACTCTGGAATGGAACATAGTGAAACAACCCTTCATTGAGAAGGGACTTTTAAAATTGGAGGTGAGATACCAGTGTCTTCTAAGCAATGCTTAAAAGACTATTATAAATATCTGTTTTTAAGCACCATGATTATGAGCATGATTATAGTTGGGTTTCAGTCATATACAGAACACACCCCCTTCACCAATGCAACATTTCCACGACTGTCTAAGCAATGCTTAAACGACTATTGTAAACTTCAAACAAGATAGAATATAGGTGCTTACTAAAATATAAAGTCAAAATGTTGCCTTGGTTTTTTCCCAAATAACAGAGCAAATACTTTATTGTAATACCAATAATAGTGTTAAGCACATTGGTTCAGAAAAAAAATTCTTTCTGAAAGCTTTTCTTTATATTAAAACTTCATTTTTTTTCTGTACTACGTGTTTGGTTCATAATATTATTTTTCATAGGAATTTTGAGCAGTATTGTACTAATATCTTGTTTTATTTTATTGATTATTTTGGTACATTTATGGACTATTTCTGAGTACTCAGGTCTTATTCCTGGTTTTATAATTAGGAACCTATACTGAAATTACTCTGGTGATCATATGAGGTTCGGTGGATTAAACACCAAACCTATATACAAGACATCATTCTTAAACCCTGTAGTATGTTTTTCAGCTTGTAACACTTTTACTTTAAAGTTTTACATAACTTTAAATTACAAAAGCCTCAAAAACATGTTTTCCTTTAGTGTCTAAAATATGTTACCATAGACACTTTAATGAGCATGTCATAAGCATACTCAAAGGTGACTCTAAAACTTATAAATATAATTCCTGATTTACAATATCATAGATATTAATGATTACAGATTTACTATGAACCAAGCATTAACATTTTTAATTTGTAAAATAGATATATAAACTTTTAACATATTGGGATATATATGTATAAGTATATATGTGTATTACAGATACTCTCAGTAACAGCATTTATGAACAAGTATAGAATATTGGGATACATTGCAGGATAATTAAAAGTAGAAACAATACCTCTAAGATAAGTCCAGTGAAGGATCAACTTAGCAGCAGCAGTCTATATCAAAAAAGCATTATAATGATGTATATTATTATTATTTTGATGGTACCGCCTCATGCAGTTCTTTAACAACTATCACTACTGTGTTGTCCTGTGGCAATTAGTGTTTATGGAATAACACAGGAGACACATAGAAATAATTAGATTGGGATGGTTTAAAAGTTTAATATACTTATAACAATCTAATTAAACCTGATTTTAGCACTTCAAATTGTCTTCTAATCTTCAAAAAAATGATGGAGATATACTGACGTATTTCTAGTAAAAAAAACTACCTAACTTTTAACTGCTTTTTCGAATATTTGTTTATATATAAAATATTACCTTCTTTAAAAGTGTAATATTCCTTTAATTAAACAAATTTTCCTTGAAATTTTTTGAGATTGAAAATTAAGCATGGGGCAGTCTTTATTTTTCTTGATTGATTCGGATGTGCTACTTTCATGTTTTATCTTAAATTTTTTTATAATCATTACTTTATAGTTTTATATATATATATATATAGTTAAACTCATCAATTAATGATAGTTTTGATATTTTGGAAAAAATTTATACAGCTCGATATTTTGGTAGTTAATATTAGCAAGCATATTCAAATCATAAAACACATTATTTTCTGAATATCCCTTTCTGATCAGGATATTTAATTGCCAGTCAAAGCCAGACATTATTTTATTGCAACCATTTTTAATTGTTTTAATTTGTTTAATATAATTATGTTTTATATAAACATCAGTTTGACTTTTTCCAATAAGAATATTATTTTCACATTAATCTATTTTGTGTTAATATTTTCTGTATAGTCTTTGAAATGTTTAAAGATCTATTTATCTCACAATGTATTTAATTTTCCAAGTTGATGGAAATATTGGACACTTCCTAATTCTTAATATTCTGAACAATATGTTTTGGGGCCAGATACAGTGAATAAAGACTTGCTTTTTATTCAGCTAATCCTGATTCAATCTCATGGAACCACATAGGGTCACCTGAGCACCTCAAGAAGAGGTCCTTGAGCAAAATGTCAGCAAGCAGTACATGAACCCAGAACAAATAAGGTATTTCTCACTTTTCTTTCTTTTGTTTTTGTTGTGATAATTTGGAGTCACACACTTCTGTTCCTAGTTTTAGAATACTGGTCACAGTGCTCAATGCATTAATATATCATACAGCACTTCTTAAATACTCAGTCATGATACTCTTGGGGATGACTTATAATTACAGTGCTTTCATACATTTTTGATGTTTTATGCTCACCTACTTTGTAATAATAGACCTCAAGAGGACATACATCTTAGTTATGGTAACAAACAACATGGTCTCTAGGAAGGTTTGCACTGTTATGATATTCATACCAATATCTTGGTGGGATGGTCACAAAGAGTGACACACACAATTCAACTGCAAGACTTGCACATACCCGGTTGCTGTGTGAGAGAAATCAGCTATAACACCAAAGATAATAGACAATAGAGCTGTCAGGTACAAACAGCAGAACTGCTAGGGTCAGTCTCTGTAAGTGGATAGCTTCAGGCAAGGCAGACATGCTAGCTAATGAGTCTGGTATGAACATTATTTCTTGGACTTTAATGCAGAATTCATTATTGAACATATTTATTATTTTGTCACAAATACCCTAAAATTAAATTGATAGTTTATGTATATGGTATGAATAAATTACATTGAGTTTGATTTTTCTAAAGAATTTGTACCATTCCTAACCGCAATGCATGTATTCTAGATTTCCATCTTCATTACAATAATATTGGTATTATTTTTACTTCTATTTAGTTATCATGCAGTGCTGTCATCTAAAATATGTATTTCTTTTTCATATTTTTTTGTTTTGTTTTGTTGTTGGGTCACCCCTGTGATCTCAGGGGTTACTCCTGGCTATGTGTTCAGAAATCGCTCCTGGCTCAAGGGATTGTGTGGGACATCAGGGACCATATGGGACACAGGAGAATCAAGCCATGGTCCTCCTAGGTTAGCACAGGCAAGACAGAGGCCTTACAACTTGCACCACCACTCCAGCCCCATTTTCCCTTTTTTTTTTTTTTAATTGAGGCAGCATGATTCACTAGACTGGTAATGGTAGGTTTGTAAGTACAGCATTGTGGCTTTAATCAGAAATTTCTTCTAGCATCTACTCTTTTGAAATGGATAATACATATCTTATAAATATTTTGTTATTTTTATTATTAAAGATTTTCTTTAATTGTGAGTACAAATATCTATATCTTTAATTGATAGAAATTAATTAGAGCTGGGAAGTATTGGAATTAAACATATTCTCTGTGGAATTTTTCATTTTAGTATTTTAACATTTCCTTTACTATCCAGGCTACCTTGGTTTTTGTGTAAATTACTAATTTGAAAGTCTGTGTGCTTGAGAAACACCCCCACCATCCCACCACCCCCATACACAGGATTCAAAGGCAATCTCTCTGCTCTGTTTCTCTATACTCTATATAAAAATGTGTTTATTTTCACTAAAAAGTCATATGTTATGCAGCCACATATTCAATATTCAAGTTGCTTTTATATTATAGACACCCGAGTGTGATAGATTCAATTATTGCATAGGATTAGATACATTTATTTGACTTTTTTTCAAACATCATTTTTTTCTATTTTAATGCATTCTTCCTAATACACTTGCACAAAAATATTTATTTTACATTCTGTGTTTCAAACGATGAAATTACTCCCATATTATTAAAAAAACCCTTATTAAGTTAATTTATATATTCAATTTTAGGTAACCGCACATTAATCCATAGCATATATAAAAAACTCAATTGACTATTACATACTAATTACTTAACTTACAAATTTTCTTATATTTAATTCCCTCATCTAAAATTTAACTAAGTATCTGGGTACATTTTTCTTAATATATATTTTCCTAAGTGATTGAACAATTATTGTGAACTATTTGAGACAACATTTCAATATTAATTTTCCATTTTGGTTCAAATTAAGAGTTATTGATAAATCACATGTGTTTTATATTAGTCCATATAAAGATAAACAAGATGGCTTCATAAAAATTAATATAACATTTCACTTCCAACTAATTGTTGCAAATTTCTCTATTTTCATATGTCTCTGAAATACCTAATATATATGTGTAGGGTGATAAAAATTCTCATTTTATCAGTAGAAAATATATGCTATCTAATGAATTTTAATTGTGCATTTTAATCTACTTAAACAGAATCATAGCTGGTTTATTTTACACTGACAAGAAAATAAATTGTGATATTATAAACTATAGTGAAAATAAATTAAGTGACATTGAAAGATTTAATAATCATAAGACATAATTATGAAGCACATCAATGTACTATTTATATAGTATTTTAACAGGCAAAAAGATGGAAAGAATATTAGAATTAATTGATATTTAAAATAAAATTATTTTAAATGCTGAAATTTCTTAACTACTAGATTAATCAAAGTTGATGGCATTCACAGAAGTCTTGCTAGTCATTTTCTCATGATAAAATAAGTAAGTATAAAGTACTTTAGCAATTTTTTACTTAACTTCATTTAAACAACTATTTTGTATATTCTTAACTATACAGTATTTTCGGTAATCTTGAACAATATGAAAACATGTCTGAATGAAGTTCAAGTCATTGCCTTTTTTATATTTTCTTGATAACAGTAAGATTGTAAAATTGTTGACTTCTAAGGAGATAAGGGTGACTTTAAATTTTCTTTTTGACAAGTTTGTGCAAAGAAAAAGACTTCCTACATCAGTCAAAGAAAGAGCAATTAGCGAGCATGCTTTAGTCCTTCATGACCTTGCCTACAAATGACAACATACTGCCAAACATCAAGTCTCCTTACTGAACAAAAATTACTCAGAAATGTCTCCTGTGGCTATGATGATAAATCTTCAAACTCAACCTCATCTATTTCTGTGGCAGGAGCTACCAGATGTATAAGCCAAATAGATTATCTTTCAAATTTAAAGGCAAATGATGATGTAATTATCAGTTCACTGGAGAAGATATTAGAATTTGACATTAATGAAGAGAAATATGTCCATTATGCAAACAGGTTTGATCTTTCTTCTTTTATTTTCTATCTATGCTATATAGAACTAAAAATATTAGTACTTTATCAAACATTATCACAAAGCAAGATTCATTAAATGATGAATATTTATAAATTATAACATCTAAACAATTTAAAGATCTAAATTTAAAGATCATCTAAACAGCTTAGCTGTGCACAAATGCATGATTTTTTTTTTTTTTTTTTGGTTTTTGGGTCACACCCGGCAGTGCTCAGGGGTTACTCCTGGCTTCATGCTTAGAAATTGCTCCTGGCAGGCACGGGGGACCATATGGGGCACCGGGATTCGAACCGATGACCTTTTGCATGAAAGGCAAACGCCTTACCTCCATGCTATCTCCTGGGCCCCAAATGCATGATTTTTAATAAAATTTTTATTTATAACATTGACTTTTTAATTTTTTACTTTTATGTGCTATAAGATTTCAAACCATATTTAATGAATGTGCTCTTTATAAGAACGAACATTATAGGGACTGAAGAGATAATACAGATCATAAGATGTTTGTCTTGCTCATATTAGACCTGAGTTCTAGACTGGGCAACCCTATTGTCCCCAGAACTAGACAGGGTGATATCTGAGCAACTAGCAGAAGTTATCCTTTAGCACCGCCAGCTGTGATCACACCAAAAAAATTAAAACTATAAAAAAAATATAAAGTTTTGGGGGCCAGAGTGATAACGCAAGTAGTAAAATGTCTGCACTTTGTAAATAAGAGAATGTGGAATAAATTTGGGGTGTAAGGCAGCTAATCCAAGTTTCTTATGCTGGAAGTTCTCTATTCTAGCAAAAAGTGCAGAGGATTATCAATAATCAGGAGTGTGGGTGGAAATAATGAGAGAAAATAAATAGAGATAGAGAGGTGTGAGTCAAAAGATTTCAGTAGATTAAAGAACACAACAACAACTGGAAAATTGTAGCATTAAGGGGAATTTGTCATTAAATAGATTATTTTATTGGAGGGGAGACAGAAAGTAATGCACTTGACTTGAGATGGTCAAATTCAGTTTGTTCTTTCACATGACTTTTAGTGCCCAAAGTACCAATTGGAGTAATTCATGAGCATCATCTTGTATGGACCAAACTAGATAAACAAAACAAAATGGAAAAATAAACTCATTATTTTTATTAAAAAGTCAAAATTATTTTTTAATACTTAAGATAAAAGTTCACGATGGAGAAAACTTTGAATAGTTACAAAAAAGTCAATCATCCTTGAAAAATGTAACTTGAATGGATTTAAGTGTGTTGAGTATGACTGTGTGTTCATCTGTGTGTGTGTGTGGGGGGGCTAACCAGAGTCAGTTACTAACACTTGCATGCAAATATGCAAGTATTCCACTGCTGATTCACAACCATGGGATAAGGAAAGTAATATTTTAAAGTATATATTGTTGACAAATATGAAATATTTCAGGAAGAAATGTGCATGCTTGACATAGAGGTGACCCCAAGTTTAAATCCTGACAAAATATGGCTCCTTGCACTACAGATGTATAGTATTCTTGATATAATGGACAAAATCAGCATTGTGCTATCAATGATAGTAAACCCTAGACTCAAAGTCAGGGCCAAACTCTATTGAAAATAGTTCACATCTCCTGGTACTACTATAAATATCTCCAAATTTAAAGTAAATAAATAAATAAATATTTAATTTTTTTTGTAATTTTTTGTCACATGGTAAAGTCTTAAACTTAAAGTATATACATATGTATGCATATAATAATTAAAAAAATTAAGAGCAAATCTCTGTAATGCTGTCAAAACCAAACAACAGGATACCTGAATCCTATGCACGTAAATCTGATGCAGCAAACTAAGAGAAAGCCCCAATTGTTCTTCAATAATCTAAAATATGCTTTATTTATTTAAATTTATAAAGCAAATGTTTTTAAGCCTTTGCAATGATTAGTAATTAGTATTGATATTCAGGCTCTAAGCAAGCATTGCTAAACTATATCCACCAACAATATTAGAGAACCACCATTGCCTGGAGATCACTATTTTACTACCCTAAGCATCCCAGTTCCATCCATGTCAGCTTCCAGCTCTGTTTGGCAATATCTAAAAGTCTTCCGAAACACTTTGGTTATTGTTTATTTCCTAGTCTGACATACTTCTTATGAGAGAGAAGATACGATACCTGTCTTTTTCCATCTGACACACATACATACCATTACATCCTGCAGTTATAAAAAATGTAAACCAATGAAGTTTCCTTCTTATAGGTAACTTGCATGTCATTATGATTGCATTATCCATATATCAATATATAGCATGATTTCTTAATCTATTTACCTCTGTTGAGTACTTAGATTTTTTCCAGATTTTGGCTATAGTAAAGATGAATATAGGTGTGTATATATATTTAGAAATTATTTGTGTATATTTATGTTTTTGATGAAGATTGAAAGAATAAATTGCTGAGTCATGTAGAAGTTTACTGAAATTACTTTTTTTGGATTGATTATTAATTATATCTTCCCTTGCCTGATTGTGTACTAAAGTGAATAGAGAGGCTGTTTTGGTAGGTTGAAGACAAGGCAGAAGTCATCCCAACTCTATGATTTTTGTTATGTGTCTGTTTTTTTTCTATAGTGACTCTGCCTTAGATACATTCTCCTAATGTAGGATTAAATCAAGCCAGTGGACTATTACATCTGGCACCTGAATCAGGACCTGAGAACAAAGACAACTCAGTGAACTGGTGAGTGGACAATATGACCCTCTGGCAGTTTATGGTCATGATCACCCCTATCTGAGAGGGCGGACTTGCTAATATAAGATTTCATAGATTTTATTATTAAAAAAGTTATAAATTACAAAGAGGGTATTTATATTTTTGTTAGTTTTGTTTGTTGGGGGGCCACACCCAGTAATGCTCAGGGCCTATTCCTGGCTATATGCTCAGAAATAGCTCCTGGATTGGGAAACCACATGGGATTCCTGGTAATCGAACCCAGATCTGTCCTAGGTTAGTGCGGGCAATGCAGATACCTTACTGCTTGCGCCACCACTCCGGCCCCCAAAGAGCATATTTCTTAATAATCAAGGAATATAAACATTTGGAAAAATCAAACCCTTAAATATATATGCATTCATTGAGGTGTCAGCAAAAAAAAAAAACTTAAAACAACTATTAATCAAGTTGAAGAAATTATATATACATATTTATATTAGATTGTTGGATATCAAGAGGACAGAACTTGTTTCAAGTATTTTCTCAGACCATGTACATGAAAATAGATATGAATTACAAACAGAACTAGAGAAAACTTTAACACTTAGAAATTAAAGAGCTCATTACTAACTAATTTGTAGATCAGAGATTCCTGAAAATTCTTGGAAATAAATGAGAATGAAAACAGGAATTAAGAAAATGGTGGGAAACAGCACAACAGTTCTAAGAAGAAAATGGATACCTTTTCAAGTTTTCATCAGAGAGGAAGAAAGACCCTACATAGATCATTTTATAGCACATTAAAAAACTTGGAAAATAACCATAAAAGTGATCTGAAAGTAGGCAGGCAGAAGAAAATAATAGAAACTATAGAAGAAATTAATGAACAAGATACCCAACACACAATCAAAATATTAATGAAATCAATAGTTGGTTGAGTTCAAGAGTTGGTTCATTGCAAAAATAAATAAGATGAATATACCACTTGAAAGACTCGAAACAAAAAGAGAGATTGAAACATAATCAAATCAAATGATAGTGGTTTTTTAACTACAGACATTACAAAAATCAGAGTAATCTGAGATTAATTTGATATTATTTATGTCACAAAATGAGAAAATCTGGAGGAAAGGTGGACTCCTATGACCTTTTATATTAAACCAAGATCATCTGGAATAACTCAACAGACTTATTGCTATTGATTAAAATGAAAATGCTAATCATAAGGTTTTGCATAAACAACATTCCAGGCCCAGATGGAGTCACTAATGAACTATTTCAAACCTTTAAAGTGGTTCTACTGCCAATAATTTTAAAGCTCTTCCAAGAAATTGAAGAAGCAAAATTCTTCTCAAACAGCTTCTATGAAGCTAACATCATGCAGATACCTAAAAGCGATAGAGACACACTAAAAAAGAGAATTACAGGTTGATATATTTGATGAATACAGATACAAAAATTTTCAAAACAATACTAGTTAGTAGAGCCCAGCAAGCTCATCAAGAAAGTGACACACCATGACTAAGTAGGATTAATTCCAGAGATGCAAAACTGATTTAACATATTAAAGTCAATCAATACAATATACTCTATCAAGAAAAGAAAAAAATCATAATTATAGTAATATATGCATTTGACAAGGCCCAGCACCTAATCATGATAAAAACTCTCAACAAGATTGGAATTGAATGAAACTTCTTCAATATAGTCAAAGCAACTTACCACAATCTCCTGTAAGCAAAATACTAAATGTGAACAACTAAAAGCCATTTTTTTAAAGATCTAGCACATGAAATATTTTCTTTCAATGTGGTACTAGAATTATTTGCCATAGCAATTAGGCAATTAAAAGATATCAGGAGACTCAGATAGGATAAAAAGAATTCAAGCTATCACAAGACCTACCTGATAAAGGGTTAATATTTAAGATATACAAGGCACTGTTAGAGTTTAGCAAAGAAAACATCTAAGCCCATCCAAATATGTGGAGAAAATTAATAGACAGTTCCTTAAAGAAGTTTAAATTGTCACAGCCCTCAGGAGTGGAAAACTCCTGAGAGGAGACCTTGTCAGAAAGGCCCACTCTGACCTCTGCGTGGATTGTCTGAAACATGATTTCTAAGGCTGTGACATTTTTTCTCTCTGTCCCTTTAAATCTAGCATAAGTAAAATTCCTCCTTGCAGACAAAGAAAGGCACTACCAAAAGCTGCCAGGCAAAGTGTGCACCCCCACTGGGCAGTCTCTCTACCTGGTGTCAGGGAAGTTCCCCTTTTTTTTCCTCCAAGCTAAATATGCATAGCTAGTGTCATGTTTTTACCCAAAACACAAAACATCTCCTCTCTTCCTGATAATTACTCTATATTTCTCACTCCCCCATAAGCTGCCTGCCTTTTTCCCTCACTTCCTAATTTACCTAGGTTTCACTCCTTTTGTTTTCTATGGAAACTAAATGCACCCCCAAGACAAAATTCCTTTCCATCTCCTGGCCTGGACCTCTTAAGATGCAAATTTCAGCTAGCATCTTTTGTCCTCCTTCAACTCTGGTTTAATTTGCTAATCTTAGTTTCAATTTCAGGAGTCAAACCCCCTTCTTTTCTTTCTGTCTTGTATCACCTTGCATTCCAAGGTTTCCTTAAAAGCACCCCTGAATTTAATAAACTCGCCCTCGCCTCATTTTCACGCGTGTGGTCCCACATACAAGCTGTGGTCTCTCATTTTTACATTTATATTTTCTGTTAGCAGTTATTCCTCCGTCCCGCTTTCTTCCACGAGTTACAAGGTCTCGTGACCGACAAACAGTTTTTGTTGTAGGTGCAGCTGCTTGCAACATTAAATGATTAAAACACAAAATAAATTTCCACGTCATAAAACATCAGGAGATACAAATCAAAACTACAATGAGATATATTCTCACACTACAGGTATTGGCACAAATTACATAGAACAAAATGTTAAGTGTTGATAGAGATATATAGAAAAAAAGGATGCTCATACTTTGCAAGAAAGCCAACTTGTACAGCCTTTATGAAAAACAAAGCATTGATATCCCTTACAAAACTAGAAATGATCTTGTAATACCACTCCTAGGAATATATTTTAGGAACCCCAAATTGCAATATAGAAAAGCCCTCTGAATTTAATATTTATTGCAGCTTTATTAATACCTGTAATAGTCAAAACCTGGAAACAATCCAATTTCCACAAAATAGATGAATAGATAAACTGTGCTGCATCTACAAAATAGAATACTGTTTAACAGTTTGTAAAAAGTGAAATAATGAAATTTGCTTCTACTTAGATGATATGTGGAGTATTATGGTGAGTGAAATGAGTCATAAAGATAAACACTGAATGATCACTTATTTGTTGGATATAAAAGAGACAGTATATTAATACTGTACTGGCCAGAAGGACCAGTCCATGGTAAGAAGCTTTCCACAAATAGTGGGTCTTTGCAGTTAGGGCAGACAAGACCACAGTGAAAATGATATTTAAAATGATAACTCTGGACAAGAATTGTGTGCTGAAAGGCTATAAAGTGATAGACTTGATATCCCACAGTAACAAGATTACCATCTATAGTGCCTAAAAAGGGGAGAGGGTGAGAGTGGTAGGGTGTTTTTCTAAGAGGCAAACAATGGGGAAGTTTAGGGGAAACTGGGAAATTTTGTGTTGGGAAATGTGAATTGGTGAAAGATATCACACATTGTATGACATTCAAACATGGGCAGCTTTGTACCCATTAATGAATACGAATGTTGTTTAAATAAAGTAATTAATATAAAATAAAAGATAATGAAACAGAAAAGCCATAAAAGACACAACAGGAAGTCACATTTCCCTTTGGTAGCACCATATCCTCTTTGGATGCTTAATTACTTTTTTAACTTATTGAGTATATCTTTTCTCTATAATTTCTATCTTTGACATTCTACATAAAATAGTTCACTAGAAGGAAAAATAAGATAATAGTTTAATCCAAGATATTTTGTGCTGGTTTTGTGATTCTTGCCTGTGTGTAAACAGAAAAAAAAATAACATTTTTTTCATTAAAAATAATTTTAGGTGACCATGTGTATTTAAAAATTCGATAAAAATCTTTCTCCTTTGCTCCTTAATTTAGATATGCATTTAAGATAGCTAGATTCCAAGGAAAATATGAAAATGTAACAGTTGTTTTTATTGCTTTATTCCCCCAAAGTTATATGCAATTTCATAAACTGTCAAACAAATCAAATGGGTGTGTGTGGAAATCTGAAGTAATCAGTTTTATGTACAGAAAACCTTGAAGAGGGGGGAGAAAGAAGATACCTAATATGGAAAAACTAGAGTAGAAAAGACCCAGGTTAAATTGCCCTTTAATAAGAATTCTAAATCCTTTGGTTGGTCCAAAAACCAAGATCGCGATTTACAGATGATTGATGGCTAGAACCATAACTGGACTGTATATATCTTGGGACCAATAGAAAAGCCCTAGTCTAGGGTTTGTACTACGACCCGCACAACAACCATGGTCCCCAGTTTCAAAGGTCTGGCAGAGACAATTTCAACGGAAAGGGGCTTCTGGAAACACAATGAAAGACGCTATTCTAGGTTCCATCCTAGGATCAGTGCAAAGATCGAGACCACCAAACACAGAAGATGGATTAAAATGACACTGGGGGAACAGAACTTCTAGAACCACAAAGAAAGACTTCATCATAAGTCCCACTCCCGGACCTGTGCAGATACTGAGATCGCTAGATACAGAGATCTGATGTCATCACCCAGGATGGAGTAGAAGTCTTCCAAACACCATGAAAACACCACTGGGAGAGTAAATGAACCTGAACGGAGCATATAGTTACTCCTGTGACAATATACTCCAAAGGTGGAGAAACCGCACAATGCTTAGGCCAAGTGAATTACTTTTTGAATGACCCCAATATTTACTGTGTCAGTGCAGGAGGGGGAAAAAAAAGGGCAAAAAGCACAAAACATTTTTCTTTATATATTATTATTTTTATCTTCATTTTGTATTAATTTTTTCTTATTTTTATTTACCTATCTATTTTTTTGGAGTGGGTATTGAAGTTGTTGTCCCCATTTGTGGTTATATGTTTTTTTTTCTTCTTTTCATTTCTTTCTTTATGTGCTATGCCATATTTGTTGACTCAAGACCATGACTTTTATTGTGGTGCCTATCATCGCTGGCATGCTCACTAGATATTTGACACTTCTTTTTGTACTATTGGGGTGTTTCACCTTTTTCTCCGTCGTCTCTCAAACCTACGATGAGAGCCTCTAAAAGGATTCCACCCATTTTCGGCATATTAGACTTTTACCCCAGTTTACTACTTTTCTCTTTTTCAAACAAAACCACATAACTTGAACTAGCTAGTTCTGCCTCCCAATTAGAGGGGGGTATAAGGGACGCACCAAGACCAAGACTACTAGGCAGTAAGCTGGGTACAGCGGGGACCACCTATACTATCAGCCCTGGGGGTGGGGGAGGGAGGAGGATATGGGAGGTAGGACCAACATGGAGGACAAATCGGAGATGGGAACCCCCTTGATTTTATGTAAATATGTACCTCTAATATTACTGTCAACAGTATGTAAGCCAATACAATCAAAATAAAAATTATATTAAAAAATAAATCTAAATCTTGGGGCCACAAGGCTTACTAAGGTTTCCCATGTACATGTCTGACATGACCAATTTCTGGCACATTATATTGTTCTCTAAGCAGTGTAAAAGTTACTCCTTGGCACAGACCCAGGACTAGCACTAGCTGTAGTGCCAAGCTCATAGGGCCAATGGATATTCTATCCTGAACATAAGGGGGATTGCATCCGTAAGATTTTTGAAATCTTTGAAATTATTCCTTAAAAATTAAGTGGTACATGAGCCAAAAAGGAAAATATAGTCTCTAGACTGCAGAGCATCCTTATAATAGTTATTTTAGAAATTTTCATCTAAACCAGCAAAATGGACAATTCTAAATCATTTCACTAATATGACTTTTTTCTTTTCAATCATGCACTCAATAATAATTAGATCATTTGACTTTTCCATTTTTGATAACTGGCTTGGACATGGTAAACTTGGTTTTAAAGTATTTAAATTATGCTCTTCCTTTAGAATACATGGCTTGATGTAATGAATTTCAAACAAGTGCTTTTTATTTGACATGTGTAGTTTTATGTCAATATTTTTCATGGACAATGTCAATGTTCAAATTATAAAACACTTCTACTAGTAAATTAAATAATAGTCTAGAATGCAGAAATTCTATTACTATCTATAAAGTAGAAAGAGCCAAAATATGTTATGATGTTTTATACAAAAAATTCCTGAGAAATAGAGGGCTTTCTTGAAATAAACAGCCTATATTGATCAGTATATTCACTAGCTGAGATAGGGAACTTTCTGAAAGAGAGGTAGAAAATTCTGGTGTTATGTTCAATAGATAAAGTGATAAAATACCTGACATCTATATTAATAGTTTATTTTTCTAGTCAAATCAGTCATCGTTTATGGATGAACAATGGAAAATAGATGGAATCATGGGATTCATAAATATTTAATGAAGGATCAAACAACACATGTATAGAAAATATAGTGATATAGTGATACATATTAAAGTTCATGTTTAGAATGCTAGTGAAGAGAAGGATACTAGAAGTCAAAAATGAGTTCTGTTGCATAGCTTCCACAGATAGTCCTGAAACCCAAGGATTAATTAAGATCTTTAGAAGTGCACAGCATTATTCAAGTTTCCTTTAATCAAACAAATCAGATGATAAAAAGCAATGGAGCTAGCTGCTCTGCTATCACAACCTCCAAACTACAACTTATTCTACTCTGTTTTAACATTTACTAACCCAGGATGTCCTCTAAAATTGTTCTGAGAAAGAGAAGGGGTCAAGTTGCAAAAATAGCAATGACAGGTGGTTATTGAAATACTTCACAATATAGAAATAACACATTTTCAAGTCTATTAATATGTCAGTTTATACTTATTCGAGGTCATAAGAGCAAGTTTCTAAGATATGTATTTATGGTAAAGTACAAACAGAAGTTTAATGCATTTCCAGTTGTTTGATAAAATTGCTAATATCATTTATGTGTATGAAGTTTAGAGATATTTTGAAATAACACTACTCATGTAAAGTTAGGAGTTCATATCTGTTAGATATTGAAACTTATCTGCAACCTTTAAAGAAATATTGGTTGTCCTCTTATAGATAATGAATTCAAATTATAATTTTAAAATAATGTGATAAATTTACCTCTTTTATGAAAAGTGTTTAGATAAAAAGTAAGGCAAAAGTGAAAAAAATTAAGATGATATTTTTGTACTTACTTTATATTTAATTATTTATACATAGTTGCATACAAAATTTGTTTCTATATTTTCTCTAATTTTTCTTCTGAAATTTCTATGATTACTGTAATTTACTACATATTATCTTCTATTGTAATATATTAGCTAACATATAACAGAAAGAATTTGTTTAAAATAGTATAAATTAATAGATAATTTTGATATTTTTCTCTATATTTTCTTTATAATTAAATATTTCCTGTAATATTGAAAATGAAACATCTATTATGATACAAAAATAATCATTACCATTTAAATTTAGATCAAATAAAATAAATTTAAAGCATGTAAAATCATTTTAATTAAAATAAAATAATTAAATAATCTTAATTAGTGAAATTAATAATGCAAAGAATAAGCAATGATTTTATTATCCGGTTTTACACTCTTTTTTTTTAAAGCAATTTGTTATTCTCATTTTCCCAGTTGCATTGCTGTTTCACTTTCCTGTGAAATAGGGTGGTTAAAATTCTAACAGTGGTCTAATCAATTATTTCTATCATTATTTCCAAGCTCCATTTGAAGGAAAGCACCCAAGCTGGGCATCAGCCAGGAGTTCACTGAAGGGAGTATTAATGAGACTGACAGGAAGCAGGCAGTTATTTCTCCAGAGGGTGAAGTGTTACAAACTAGTGACCATAAAGATCTTAAAAGAAAAGACAAATGGGACTGTTCCTTTTCTGGCTGAGAGCTTATCTTATTGAGAACAATTTCTTGAAGAAGTCAAAGTTCTGCTTTGATAAATACTGCCTAGGAAGACCTCACTTTGATCTCTGCCTTATTTCAAGGGTAGGCATCGAAATATATTTAATGGGCTTTAGTTCCCATTTAGTGAAAATGAACTCAGGGGATTACAAAGTTTTACTTGTATATTTTGAGATTATTATTCTAATTATTGTATATATTTCATGATTTATAGATGAAGACCTTGAGATAGAATTACATTGCTTGCTTAAATGACAGCTGGATTTATAATTTGAGACAGGTTGGAAATTTATTTTAAGTTTCAGTTCAAAGATTTATTTCTTCCACTTCCTTTTCTATGTAATTTTTATCATATACCCCCATGTGAAACATTTTGCCATTTTCGTAGAGAAATGGAATTCTACAATGATTATTCAATATGTAGTTGCAGGCATGTTAGTGATGCTCAGAATTATCAGATTTTTTACTAAACTTTTAATGGAGTGTTGGATTATTCCCCCGACTTCTAACAGATAAGAAAATTGTAAATAGCTAGCAACAATTTCTTCCTTAATGCTGATATTGTGACTTTTTCAATGTCCAAATCCAGCTTTTTTTTTATTGGTTTTTGGGTCACACTGGACAGAGCTCAGGGGTTACCCCTGGATCTACGCTCAGAAATAGTTCCTGCTAGGCTTGGGTGACCATATGGGATGCTGGTATTCGAACCACCATCCTTCTGCATGAAAGGCAAATGCCCTACCTCCATGCTATCTTTCCGGCACCCCAAATCCAGCTTAATAAATCAAAGTGAGCATAAAATTTTCATTTGCAAGGTCTTTAATATTATTAAGTCTAATAATTTTTTTTTTTTTTTTTTTTTGCTTTTGGGCCACATCTGGTGACACTCAGGTGTTACTCTTGGCTATGTGCTCAGAAATCACTCCTGGCTTGGGGAACATATGGGATGCTGGGTGAGGGATCAAACCTTGGTTTGTCCTAGGCTACTGAGTGCAAGGCACATGCTCTACCGCTTATGCATGTGTGTGTTGAGGGCAACTAAATCAAAGCAAAATAAAATAAACTTACTGATCTCAAAAATATATTTTATAATATTTATATTTTTAACTAATAAAATTATACAGTGATGGAACAGAACTTCTAGAACCATAAAGAAAGACTTCAACATAGACTCCATTCTTTGACCTATGCAGATAATAAAATCTCTAGATACAGAGGTCTGATTTTATCATTCATGATGGAACACAAGCTTTCCATACACACAAAAGGACCCAGGGTAGAATAAATGAGCATGTATGGAGTTGGTAGTTACTCTCATGACAGTATACTTCAAGAACGGAGAAACCCTGTATGTATTAGGACTAGGGAATTCCATTTCTATTTTCCCCAATATCTACTGTGCTTATGCAGGAAAAAAAAGGCAGCACAAAATAAATTTTGGGGGGTTTATTTATTTTTGCTGTTGTTGTTTTTATTATTTTGCACTTCGTTTTGTGGTTAGTGTGTGATGTTTGTCTTTATTGCTGTGGTGCATTTTGGAATTTTTGCTTGATTTTTGTATTGTTGATATGTTTCCTTTTTTATTGTTTTGTTTTGTTTTGGGGTCACACCTGGTGGTGTTCAGGGGTTACACCTGACTCTATGCTCAGAGGTCACTCCTGGCAGGCTTGGGGACCATGTGGGATTCCAGGATTTGAACCACTGTTTTTCTGCATGAAGGGCAATTGCCTTACCTCCATGCTATCTCTTCAGCCCTTATTTATGTGTTTATCTTCCTTTTTACTTTTCTTCTTTCAAATTAATATTTATAGCCTTTATAAGGACTTCACCCATTCTTTGCTTGTTTTATTCTTACCCTCATTTTATTTCTTTTTCTCTCTTCTCCTCAAACAGAACCACATAACTTGAACCAACTTGTTCCACTTTTCAATTTGAGGGAGAAACAATGAAGGGCACCAAGACCAAACAGTTGTATGATCACAGAATAATAATAAAAAATGATAGGATGTAAATACCAAACTCAATCCAATGATAACAGAATTGATATCCAATCTACAACAAGATAGACACATAGGGGACCACTTATACTAGAAGCCCGGGGTGGTAAGGGAGAGGAATATGGGATTCATTTGAGGATGTTACAAGGGTGAAGGGAGGACAACATTGATGTTGGGAATTCCCCTGATCCAATGTCAATATCTACCTAAAATATTACTGTGAAAGGCACATTCTCATAGAAGAAATACAAATGGTACAGATGGCCAAAAGACAATTGAAAAAATTCTCCAAATCACTAATCATCAGAGAGATGCAAATCAAAACAACAATGAGGTATCATCTTAGATCACATAAACTGGCACATCTCACAAAGAACAAGAACAATCAGTGCTGAAGTGGATGTGGGAAGAAAGAAACTCATTCACTGCTGATGGAATGCTGTTTAGTCGAATCTTTCTGGAAAACAATATGGAGATTCCTCGAAATTAAAATTCCAGCGATACACCTTAGAAACACAAAAACTTCAGCATGCTTATGTTTATTGCATTTCTATTTACAATAGCCAGAATCTGGAAACAACCCTATACCGAACAACAAATGAATGGATAAAAAAACCTTGGGATACTTGCAGAATACCATGCAAATGTATGCAAACATACACTTTGGTCAAAATAAAATCATTATTAAAAAAAACACTCTGATTATAATCATGTTTGTCGTTGGATTTCAGTCATTAAAAAAGTACAACCAATTCAACAGTGCAATGTTCCCACCACCAATAACACCCCCCCCCCCCATCAACCTCACACCCTGCCTGTCTTTGAGGCAGGGGTTCTATTTCTCTTACTCATGACCATTGTCATGACAGTTGTCAGTGTAGTTATTTCTCTAATTGAACTCACCAATATTTGTGGTAAGCTTCATATCATGGGCTGATCTTTTCAAACCTCATCTCTATTGTTTCTAGGTATTATTGTTATACAATTTTTATTTTCCTTGAAATTCCACAGAAAAGTGAGACTATTCTGTTCTGCCTCTCCCTGTCTCATTTTCATTCATAATAGTTTCCATGTTGATGCATGTCCATGGACTTCATTTTTTCCTGACATTTGAAGAGTTATTCTCTTATGGGATTTAAGGAAGTAACTAATGCTGTTTTTTTTAACAATGTATAGATTACATTTATCTTTGAAAATAAATTTGGTCAATGTAAAAATAACTTCAAATTACAATTATTTAATTATAAGAATTAACTTAAATGACTATTTACATACTTTCTTGCATATATCAGTAAATTGAAGTCAATAGCAGAACTATCATCCTTGACTATGCAGAGAAAAATGAACAAAAGGAATTATAAACAAGGTAGAATTGTCTAGAGAAAAATCCACAAGCGCACTACAGAAAATTAAATCACAGTAATAAAAATTTATCAATAGATTCCAGTAAAATACTGAATGGACTTTTTTAGAAAAATGTCTAATGTGATAGTTTGAATGTTTTACAGCTCTCAGTTTTGCAGTTCACCACACTTTGGACGTAGACACTCATGAAAAAAATAGCACATTTCTAGTGAATAATTAAAAAAATACCATAATACTGATTGGAGGAGGATAAAATGAGCTGTTTATGAATAGCTCTATATTAATGCACGATCAATAGCAGAGAAAGTAGGGTATTTTTCTCGCACATGGCAGACTCAGGTTCAATCTTTGACATTCCCTATGATCCCTGAGCCTGCAGGGAATGAACTAAAGTAATTCTTTAGCCCTGGGTGTGGACCAAAACCAAAACAAAATAAAACAAAAATCTGTGTAGAGTTAGATAGATCATAAGGCAGACAAAGCTCTGGAGCATCAGCAGGAGTGGCCCCCAAACCAAATAAATAAATAAATAAATAAATATAAAAAATTATCTAGAGCAACTGGTTAAAAGAGTAATTGATTTTATTTGCACAAGAGTAAAAATATTACACAATCTAGGCTCATCTAACTTGATATTATACTGACTAGTCCCCCTTCCCAATCAGCGGGGGAAAGGGCGGTAACCAAGACCAAACATGTGTAAGACCACCAAGTAGCAAATTAGACGCAGAGGAGACCACTTGCTTTAGCAATCCCGGGGGGGGGGGGGGGGGTAGGGCAGAGGATATGGGAACTATGATCGGAACTGAGGTGGACTGAGGACTTTTTGGTGATGGGAGTTCCCCTGATTTTATG
>PVKC010003509.1:0-38849 GCA_004027635.1 Crocidura indochinensis | reverse complement strand
CTGAAAGAACTCAAAGAAACTATGGACCGAGTTGAAGAGAACACTAATAAGAACCAAGAAAATATGATGATAGAAATCACAAAACTCCAAACTGAAATAACATGTCAACTAACAGACCTGAAAACTCAGTAAATGAATTGAATGGTAAAATGGATGATCTCAACACCAGGGTAGAAGAAGCTGAGAATAGAATTGGTGCTGTGGAAGGTGAGATAAATAACAACTCCATACAGCGGGAGAGATTGGAAAAGAAACTTAAAACAAATGATCAGACAATGGAAAAAATAGTCAAAGAATGGTAACAGATGAAAATAGAAGTCTATGATAAGATCAACAGAAACAAGTTAAGAATCATTAGAGTCCCAGAGACGCAGGAAGAAAATTTCCAGGAAGAATCAGCGGTCAAGAACATCATTAAAGAGAAACTTCCAGAACTAAAGAATATATGTGATCAAATCTTGCATGCCCGAAGAGTACCAACCAAAAGAAACCCCAGAAAAAATACCCCAAGACACATCCTAGTCACAATGACGAATCCCACAGATAGAGACATAATTCTGCAAACAGCAAGATCAAAAAAGGAAATTACATTCAAGGGAGCATCCTTAAGAGTTACAGCAGACCTGTCACCAGAAAGACTCAAGGCCAGAAAGCAGTGGTGGGATATTGTGACAAGACTGAATGAAATGAATGCTTCACTTAAAATACTGTACCCAGCAAAACTCATTTTCGAGTTTGACGGAAGAATACATGGTTTCACAGACAAAAAACAGCTCAGAAACTCTACAGACTCAAACCCATGCTTAAGAGAAAAACTGAAAGACCTCATTTAAGACAAGACTAACCAAAAGACACACCAAATTTCGATATAAAGATGGCATCAAATCCGAGGACAATTCTTTCAATGTCAATGGACTAAATGCACCAGTTAAGAGACACAGAGTGGCTAAATGGATCAAAAAACTCAATCCAACTTTCTGATGTCTACAAGAAATGCACCTGAATAGTCAGAACACACATAGACTCAAAAGAAAAAGGCTGGAGGAAAATTATCCAAGCAAACAACACACATAAAAAAGCTGGAGTGGCCATACTAATATCAGATAATGCAAACTTTATACTCAGGAAGGTTGTAAGAGACAAAGATGGACATTATATATTAATCAAGGGGTATGTAGAGTTGGAAGAAATCACGCTTCTAAACATATATGCACCGAATGAGGGTCCAGCAAAATATTTAATACAATTGTTGACAAAGCTGAAAAATAACATCAACAAGAAAATTCCCAAGAATAAAAATCTAGGACCAAATGAGTTTACAAGTGAATTTTATCAAGCATTTAGAGAAGGATTACTACTATTGATCCTTAGACTCTCTCAAAACATCGAAAACACAGGAATTCTCCCTAATACTTTCTATGAAGCTAATATCATGCTCATTCCCAAAGCTGATAAAGATACCAGCAAGAAAGATTTATACGAAGACTTAGAATAATCAATTATAAAGCTGGTGTGGAACCATAAAATACCTATGATAGCCAAATCAATATTGAAAAATAAGAAACTGGGAGAGGGGCCCGGGAGATAGCATGGAGGTAAGGCGTTTGCCTTTCATGCAAAAGGTCATTGGTTTGAATCCCGGTAGTGCCCCATATGGTCCCCCCATGCCCGCCAGGAGCAATTTCTGAGCATGGAGCCAGGAGTAACCCCTGAGCACTGCCGGGTGTGACCCAAAAACCAAAAAAAAAAAAAAAAAAAGAAACTGGGAGAAATATCATTACCTAATTTGAAGCTCTACTACAAAGCCATAGTAATCAAAACAGCATGGTTTTGGAACAAAGACAGGTTTTCAGACCAATAGGTCAGAATAGAATATCCAATGACAAAGTATATGGTCAACTAATCTTTGACAAAGGAGCCAAAAATTTGAAATGAAACAAAATAGTCTCTTCAACAAATGGTGTTGAATTGGATAACCATGTGAAATAAATTAAAGATTGATCCATATCTCATATGTTACACAAAAGACAGTTTAAAGTGGACTAAAGACTTTGAGATTAGACCCAAATCCATAAAGTTCATTGAGGAAAACATGGCAGAACATTCCAAGACTTAGAAATAAGAGACGTATTTGATAATAGATTGCCAATGAGAAGAACTAGAGCATCTAACCTAAATAAATGGAAAATCAGACTTAAAAGTTTCGGCATGGCAAAAGAAACAAAGGCCAAAATTAGAAGGCACCTAACTGAATGGGAGAACATTTTTGCACTCAATACATCAGATAAAAGTTTGATATCTAGGATATACAAATTACTCACAAAGATTAACTTCATAAAACCTAAAAACTGCATCAAAAAAGGGGGAGAGTAGGGGCCGGGCGGTGGCGCTGGAGGTAAAGTGCCTGCCTTGCCTGCGCTAGCCTAGAAAGGACTGCGGTTCAATCCCCTGGTTTCCCATATGGTCCCCCAAGCCAGGAGCGACTTCTGAGCGCATAGTCAGGAGTAACCCCTGAGCGTCACCGGGTGTGGCCCAAAAAACAAAAAACAAACAAAAAAAGGTGGCGGGGGGGAGAGTAAATGAACAGGCACTTTTCTGAGGAAGATTAACAGATGATCATCAGACACATGTTCAGCATCACTTACCTACCTTTAGGGAAATCCAAATCAAGACAATAGTGAGCTATCATCTTACACCAGTAAGGATGGCACATATCAAAAACACTGGGAACAATCTCTGTTGGTGGGGATGTGGTAAGAATGGAACTCTCCTCCTCTGCTGGTAAGTTTATCCTAGTGAAAATAGTATGGAGAGTTCTCAGTAAACTCAAAATTGAGCTGCCATATGACCCATCAATTCCCCTTTTGGTTATCTATCTTAAAAAAAACTATTATTCAAAAGAATATATACACACAACTATTCATTGCAGCTCTCTGCACAATATATAAGACTTGTAATCAACCTAGATGTCCAATAACAGATGAGTGGCTCATGAAGATGTGGTACATATATAAAATAGAATACTAAATAGCTGTAAGAAATGATGCAATCATGCAATTTGCAACAACATTGATGGGACTAGAAGATATGATGTTAAAAGAAATAATCCAGAAGATGCATAAATACAAAATGTTATCACTTATATGTGCTATTTAGAATAACTATATATACAAAGAAACACAATGGTCTAAATAGAAGTTGTCTCAAACACCATTGGCCCCAGTGTATAGCAATAAGAAGAGAAGAAAGTGGAAGAGGAGAAACACAAAAGATTATATTCTCTTCTATACTTCAAAAAGACTCATATCAATGGATACAGCTGTTTAAATTGACCAGATGTTCAATAAACTGCTCTTTATAGAAGTCTATAATAATGTTCTAATGGTTTTATCCACAGAAACAAGTGCAGAATGCATTTGGAAGCCATGGACTCCCTTAAGATTTCTCATTATAAGAATTTTTAGTGTCTTAATTTTAATGTGTCTATAATAACTCTTTAATCTCTTTGCAGTGGTTCTTAGAGACATAGATTGGTTACGCTAGTTTCACATTGTAGTGCAATATTATATTAGAATTAAAATACAGTGCTCATTAAGATAATGTCTTGCCTTATCCACTGCTGGTGGGAATGCCATCTAGTCCAACCTCTATGGACAGTGATATGGAGATTCCTCCAAAATCTGGAAATTGAGCTCCCATTCGACCCAGCTATTCCACTCCTAGGGATATACCCTAAGAACACAAGTTACAACACAAAAATCCCTTCCTCACACCTACATTTATTGCAGCACTATTCACAATAGCCAGATTCTGGAAACAACCAAGATACCCTTCAACAGACGAATGGCTAAAGAAACCGTGGTAAAATACACAATGGAATATTATGCAGCTATCAGGAGAGATGAAGTCATGAGATTTTCCTGTACATGGATGTACATGGAATCTATCATGCTGAGTGAAATAAGTCAGAGGGAGAGAGAGAGATGCAGAATAGTCTCACTCATCTATGGGTTTTAAGAAAAATAAAAGTCATTTTTGCAATAATCCTCAGAGACAATGAGAAGAGGGCTGGAACTTCAGCTCACTTCGTGAAACTCACCACAAAGAGTGGTGAGTGCAGTTATAGAAACAACTACACAGAGAACTAACATAATCATGTGAATGAAAGAGGGAACTGATAAGCCTGTCTAGAGTGCAGGTGGGGGTGGGGTGGGATGGAGGGAGATTTGGGACATTGGTGGTGGGAATGTTGAACTGGTGAAAGGGGGTGTTCTTTACATGACTGAAACCTAATCACAATCATATTTGTAATCAAGATGGTTAAATAAGGAAAAAATTAAAGAATGCAAAAAAGATTAAAAAGATAATGTCTTGACAAATATTCCAATTTATTCATTTTCCATTTGGTTATGCCTAATAATATGATCTAATGTCCACAGATACCTTTGGAATAGTCAACTGCATCATATAGACTTCCTACAGTTCACATTTATTGAGTATGCTAATGCAATTTATTTTTGATTCAAGCTAGTTTACTATTATATCATAATGCTCATGATTTCAGTTTGCTTTCAGTAAAGAAACCTGGATGCTCAAGACATGCTATACAATATTTCATGGTGCATACTCCTTTTACAGTGCTCATTACCATAATGCCTTGTTTTCTAGATGTGAAAATTATGATTGCTTTAAGAATGTTCTATGCACAGTCTAACACAGGAAGCCATTCTTCAGTAAAGTTTACCCTCACTAATAATGATTTGCTTAGGAAATGGAAAACCTTTCCTCCTGACTTGCAGCTTTATATTTTTTAAGTTTTCTAACCCTTTCCACTTAGGTACTTGGGTCAGTTTTTCATCTGCAACCTATGGATCGATCTTCAATGTCTGTCTATGTGTGTGTGTGCAAGTGTATGTGTTGGTCATCTATATGTCTGTCATAATGTCCATCTGTAATGTACATAATGTCTGTCTATATTATATACAGTCCTTTCCCTGTTATATATAACCCTTCCTTTCCACCACCACCACCCCCACCCCCACTTACCACTTTAAAAGTAATTTTCTATCCTTTCACTTTCTCACCCCTGATCTGTTATTTCTCCCTTTTTACTCTCCGTACTTACCTCCTCCGGAACCAGAATATCCCCTACCCCAAACAGCTGACAACCAGTTCCAAAGTAAAAAGATAGCTTCCCAGCTTGCCTGCCTCAGCCGGGAAGAAGCTGCCACTGCTTGATGATTTGCTCTCAGTAGCCTTCTTTCTCCCACCTCCCTTTGCTATAGACTATTACTTTTTACCAGATTCGGCTTTTTTTTTTAATATTTTGATATGTTATTTTTTTTATTAATTTTTATTGTGGCCAAAGTGAATTACAAGTATTTCACAGTAATATTCAAGGTTCATAATGACAATAAATCAAGGGCATTCTAACCACCAGTGATGTCCTCCTTCCACCCCTGTTCCCAGTATGCATCACATAGCTCCCTCCTTTACCCCCCAGAATACTAATGTAACTGGTTCACACTTGCAGAACTTGCTGTAGATTAGTTATAGATACTATTGTCATTGACGTTGGGTTTGATGTTCAGGTCTGATCATTTTTTTATTTTCACTAAATATTCATGCTGGTGTCTGGACCTGTTACCATTCATTCCCACCCCCCTCAGCTTATGAGGCTGAACAAGATGATTCAATCAATGTGGTTCTGTTGGAGATATAGAAAAAGGAAATGGAAAAGAAGAAGGAAAGAAAAAAACAAGAGAGTCTCTCAGCTTGAGAACAGTTCTTGATCTGTGACTGGTGGGAGTCATTTTTTGTTTAAATTCTTTTTTATTAATGTATTTATTTATAATTTGATTACAAGCATGATTGTAGTTGGGTTTCAGTCATATAAAGAATACCCCCCTTCATCAGTGCCACATTCCCATCACCATGCCCCAAATTTCCTACCTCCCAAACACCACCCCTGCCTGTATTTGAGACAGGCTTTCTACTTCCCTCATTTATTCACATTGTTATATTAGTTGTCAGTGTAATTATTTCTCTAACTGCACTCACCATTCTTTGTGGTGAGCTTCATATTGTTAATCCAGTTAATTCCAGCCTTCATTTCTATCGTCTCTGAGAATTATTACAAAAATGTCTTTTATTTTTCTTATATCCCATAAACGAGTGATACTATTCTGTGTCTCACTCCCTCTGATTTATTTCACTCAGCATAATAGATTCGATGTACATCCACATATAGGAAAATTTCATGACTTCATCTTTCCTGACGACTGTATAATATTCCATTGTGTATATATACAACAGTTTCTTTAACCATTTATCTGTTGAAGGGCATCTTGGCTGTTTCCAAAGTCTGCCTATTGTAAATAGTGCTGCAATGAATATTGGTGTGAGGAAAATATTTTTGAATTTTATTTTTGTGTTCCTAGGATATATCCCTAGGAGTGGTATAGCTGGATCATATGGAAGTTCAATTTCCAGGGGTTTTTTTTTTTGTTTTTTTTTTGTTTGTTTATTTTTCTAGGAATTTCCATATTGTTTTTCCATAAAGACTGATCTAGATGGCATCCAGTGGGAGCCATTTTTTCAGACTCCACAAGACTATGTTGCAGGCTGAACCTGTGCTCCAAATTTTATTCCCCACCCCCTCAGACTGTGGGGGGAGGTCGAACCCCTTGCTGGTGGTGTTAGAGTCTAACAGTACTTAATTCCTCTGTCCTCTTAGAGGAAACCCCAACAACAAATCCCCCACAAATAATCCAGTCCAAATAATCCAGTCCAGAAACAAAATTTTGGGGACTAAAGGTTTGGCCACCAAAGTTTTTTTTCAGTCTCTCCACAATTCAATCCGGCTTCCAATCCAACCGAGAGTTCTGAAAAAAAAAAAAAAAATGCCTCTTTCCTCTGGATCAAAGCCCTTAAGTACCTTTCCAAGACCCCTCCCAGGAAATGGGCAGGGTCTATAGGTAAAGTTACAGGTCATCTCTGATTCCCAAGACCCCGCCCATAAATGGGCGGGTCTCAGGTAGTTATCTATACTCCGGGGTGGAGCTACATTCCCCCCCCTTTTTTTACATAAAGACAAAAGGCATAAATTATGTGGCTTCCGCCTATCCAAAGGTGGGCCATATTTTCATAGCAGAAATGTAAATAAAGTGAAATTTTATATACCAGCCCTTTTCAACAACATAACATCTTTGCAAAATATACCATTAACCTGTAACTCAAAATTTTCTTAATGCTTTTTTACCAAACACTATTCCGGAACTTCCATGTTCCTATACCTTTAAACTATTTTGGAGGAAGTTTCTGTCCCTATTAACCTTCCCTACACACCACACAAGTACTACAGCATAAGTGCATAACATACATTTTAAAAATCAGGCTAAGTACATTAAAATACACACAGTAAAACATTTTGCAATTGAAATTATTAACTATGGAAAACAATAAAGCACATTTAAATTATAAAATGACTTAATCTGACAAAATTAGAAGCAGGCGGTTAGAAATCAGATATTTTAGTTGGCTAAGCTGTTATACTCGCCCCCCCCTTTTTTTTAAATTTTTTACACTACTACCTAATTTTTTCCCATTACCAACACTAATTGTGATATCCCTTCACCTAACACCAAATGTCCAGACACTGGATTCGTTCCACGCTGATCTCACCACCTGGCTTCAAGTTCCACAGTTCAAAAGACTTAAAGGAGATATGCATATTCTCTTTGTATATTTCTTTATATGTATTTCCTTAGTAGGTATAACTTTTATTGTGTAGATGTAGTTTTCCCCATCCCATATTTGAATTTGTTTAGTAAGAACTTCTAGTACATAAGTTTCTCTTGGGTTCTGAGTTTATGTTAGAACCAGGTTATAGGGATTGTTTAGCTTGTTATTTTTACCCCATCTATATAGTAGTATATATAGTAGTATCAGGTGTCATTGTTCCTTTTGGCATAGGCACATTAAAATGGGGAAGTCTTACATATATAAAGAGAAGTTCTTATTTAATTTGGATAGGAACTCATAATTTCATATTGCAGAGGGGCCTTTCATCCTGAACATTTGTCATAGTGACTTGATTTAGGTTTCAGTCTATTAAACATCAGATGTTCACCCCTGAACCTTGGATACCATTTTTGGAACTTCCCACCTTCTGCATCAGCATAAAAAATCTAACTTCTACTGGGGAAGCCCTAGTGCTGTTTGGCCACCGACTTGCTCCAGAGTGGTTTCATATGACATCATGACAAATTGGAAACTATAACAGCTTGCTTTCATGGCAGGTTTCTCTTCATCATCATAAGTGAGATAGTGAGATGAAACCAGAAGATGCTCCACGACACTCTGACTTTGATGTAGGAATTGTGCAAAAAACAAGATTTCTAATTACGAAACTCTGACTCCAATAACCTTGATTGAGAAAAAATTTTACTGGGGTCATGAAGAAAGACTTTGGGGTTAGACAACTTAGTATGCCTGGAGTCTTTAATCAGTCTTCTGGCAGGATGCTTCATGGGTAAGGTCTCCCTGATATTTTTGGGCCAGAGGTTTTTCCTTTCTGGTTTCCCAAACTTTTGCTGCACCTGTGCAAAAACTGCTGCCCCCTTTTTTGATTCCTTTTTATTTTTTTTAATTTTTTTATGTTTTAAGTAGAGGCTCCTGTATTTTTCATAGAACCTAGGGACACAAATTACTTTGTTTTATCTCATAGTTCTAAATTTTTCTGTAAAAGTAATAAGAAAATAAAGAATGATAGACAGGGGCTAAGTGGTCTCAGGTGCATTGGTGGAAAACTAAGGACAGGACTACATATCCAAGTCAAAGTCAAAGGCAATAGAATCAAGAGACCTAAATTTAACAATCTAACTTAAATGGACCTGTTATACTAGCAGGCCATGGGGCAAAGAGTGGTGGTTTAGGATGTACTTTGGAAACATTGGTGGAGGGAGGTTGACTGGTGGTAGGAATGTCCCTGATTCACTGCATATCTGATATTTAACTATGAAGAACTCTATACTACCGGGGAAGCCCTAATGCTGCCTGGCCATCACAATGATTTCAATAAAATAAAATTTAAAAAAATAAAAGTAGGAGGAGAAAAGTCTAGGATTCTTTTTTGAATCCCTGTCCTTCTTAATTCTGTTGCATCTTTTTTCCTTTTTCTGTCCATCACACATTCCAAAAGGTTGGTCTACAATCATCATTTTTGGTCCACTTTCACCTTTCAACTCTTCCCCACTTTTCAACCCTTTTCCTGGTCTGAAGCTAATTCTAAGTTCACTTTTCTGTGGCTAATTGTCTCCAATTTTTTTGATAATTTTTCTGGAGCTTTCTCTTGGGAAATATTTACCATTCAGAGATCACTGACAGTGCTTTCCATTATACCATTTGAGCCTCAAACAGATTGTGGAAGATGCAAATCCTTGTCTTTCTTTTTGTTTGTTTGTTTGTTTTTTGTTTTAGTAAATCAAATTCTTTTTCTTATTGACTGAAAAATTACTTAGAAAGATGGGGGGGGCTGAGATATAGTATGGAGGTAGGGCATTTGCCTTGTATGCAGAAAGACTGTGGTTCAAATCCCGGCATCCCACATGGTCCCCCGAGCCTGCCAGGAGCGATTTCTGAGCATAGAGCCAGGAGTTACCCTTGAGCGCTGCTGGATGTGACTCAATATATATATTAAGGCTACATGAAAGTACCATATTTTTCTTACCATAAAACACACCCATCTCCGCTCCCCCCCCCCAGAAAAAAAGAAAGATATGAAGGGAAGCGAAGAGAGGAATAAGTGTTCAAGAGAAAACATAAAAGCACAGGCTTTTCCAAAATAGAAAAAAAGCAAGCAAAGAAACAGAGACAAGCAAGCAAAACCTTTGTCATTCTTATCTTCTAATAATATTCATTCTTTATAGAAAACCTCTAGATAAAAACTCAAATTAAATTTCCCCATAATTTCATGTTATGGTGATAATTTATCACTGTTAATAGGATGACAAATTTTCTTTCCTATGATTTTCTTTGCAAAAATCTGAAATTTAAATGCACAATTTTATAGCCTATAGTTAGTTATATTCACTAACAGTAGATTGTAAACTTACTGAATTATGTTTTATCTATCTCTTTGTGTAGATTCTAATTTTTTTCTCCAAAACATTTTTCTTGATATGGAGATGGATGTGCGCTTCTTATTTGAAAAAAAATTTTCTCCAGGAAGTCTACATTAATTTAAACTTCAAATAACATTGTATGAAAGTGACATTCCTCTGCACCTTAATATTTGTATAGTATTGCTTTAACATGTTGATAATTTTATAAGTATTCTTTTATTATGGTTTTAATTTTATTATAACCCAAATGATATTTTCTCTTAGGTCTTTAAATATTTGATTTTATGGGAATTAATCTGTTGATACCCCATATATATTTACACACTGTCTGGCACATAGAAATAAATATTAGCAGCAGCATTATGGCTAACAGCACTAGATATTATAAATAGTTTTCCCAAATTTGTCATTTCTTTTCATTTTATTTTTTAATTTAGGCCATACTGAGGTTTAAGTTTTAGATGTGAACAAATTATGAACTTTGACCTTTATGATATTTGCCTTAGTTATATGCTTAGAAAAACTTTACCAGTCTAAAATTTTATAAATATTCACCTTAGAGTATTTTTATAATTTCATATTTTACATTGGAATTTTTTAATACATTCGTAATTTATTTTTATACAAAGATGAGTTAGAGATCAGTGGCTTTTTACAAAAGGCCAAATGGCTTTTCAATTTAACATTTTAAGTATTTTTTAAATGGAAAAGAGCAGAGACATTTTTAAATCAAGACCTGTGAATGACTAGATCTCTGAGTGAAAAGGAATTAATTACTGCATGTCAGAAATCAGCATGGGGCCAGAACTATTAAACATACTAATGGATTGGATGGAAGAACTGCAAAACAGTCTGTGAGCCACTCTCTGTCCAAGGATGATATAACTGAGTTACTTGTAGCACAAGACAAGAAAGTGAAGAAAACCAGATGGTCTTCGGTGTCAGAGAATGGAGCAGTCGGGTGTCAGCAGACAGAAATACATCTACTTTTTCAAATTTTCCTGCAAGACATTCCTGACTCCTTAGTTTCATTATGCATATTGGAGAGGCCAAACAAGGGCCAAAATCTTCCCAAACAGCTGCATGGTCAGGCCCAGAAAGCCCTCCTCAGTTACCACCTCCATAGCAGCAAGGCTTGGAGTTCTCCAGCAAAGCTTGGATTTTACTTCATGAACTTCTGATTGCTGCTCTGCTCTTCCACATCCCCTGCTCTGTTGCTTTTTCAAAGCATGTACTATATGTCAAAATCATTCTTCTTTTTTCTTGTTCTGTAGCAGTCCCATCCTTCTCTAATTTTTTCACCATTCTAAAACAGTTTTTCATAGTGTTATCTTTTCTAAAAGCATGTGGAGCTATTGTACAGGCAAGAAACATAATGATATAGTTTGACTATTACAGCTTGCTCCAAGACTATTTTTTCAGCAAACTTCTGTAAGTAGTCTTGGTAGATAGGTAAGATTAAATCCGCAAGGTCTAGATTTGAGAAATGCTTTGTCTTTGGGATACAGTGAATCTCCTGATTCTGGAACTCACTTCAGATAAGTGGTGATGCCAGCTGCAGAACTCTGCCTAGGCCCCTCTTATCCCTTTGCTACTCAACTTGTTTCTTGGAAAATGGTGATTCAACAGATAAATGTCTCTGATGAAATCTTGTACTCAGTCTCAGCTGACCTATGAGTACTATTATGTATTTTCTAAGCACAAAATGAGATGAATGCAAAAAGAATGTCAACAAATGTCATGCTTAGTGGTCAGGGAAGGTCTAGCAGTCATACAGGATCTGGACAAATGAGTTTGGATCTGCCACACTTATGGAACTAGGGTCTTTGAAAGAAATGTGTTGTTCAGTACAGATTGATGCTCCCTTCTCTAACCTCAGTTCATGCCTCTCATCCTTGACCACAGGATAGGTTCAGTTCACTGACTGTATTTGCTACCTATTGATAGTCAACCTAAGAGTTTTGTAAATTCTCTTGGGAAAAGAGATGCTACTCTCCACAAAGGTAACTGAGAAGCTCATGATCCTCTTAAATCTATAGAAGGAAAATGTACCTAGGGGAGCCCATAGAGAAGAGAAGAGCTGATTGAAGGAGAATCAAAGTCTTCAGGACAATGTCTGAACTCTGACTCTAGCCATCCCTGGAAGAAATACCTTGAGTTTTACAGTCATGAGATGGAAGAGTCCTTTTATTATTATGTAAATAAGTCTCAGTTGGGTTTTAATCAGATCTTTGACTGATACAGAGTTCTTCCCAGATCTGAAGATCTTTGAATCTTTGGCAGATTTAGAGAGAGGAATGTGGGGGTGTTGGTGAAAGATAGGAATGTGGGAGCACACTGTATCAGAACCTTGCTACTCTGATCTGCAGATCCAACTGCTTGGAATTGGAGTGAATTTCCAGAGCAATCAAATTTGGGAAATAATTACTGAAAAATGTCCTGTGGTGTTGTCCAATCATGGAATATCATATGAGGATTACACATGATGGTAAGAGAACTACTATAATATTCAAAAATAAAACAGCACCCTTCCATCTTTGGGAAAGTAACCTATTCCCACATTCTAACCATGAAGATTGAATGGAAGCTGCCATGTTACCAAAGTGATTGGCTTGGAATGGCTCCCAATGGGGAGAAGGAAGAAGTCTCTTATCTTCTCCAACAGAGGAAATGTCTAGAGCTATTAGTGACCAGCCCGTTGTTCTGCAAAATACCCTGAGAAGGAAGAATATGAAGTGGTTCCACAGAGGAAAGTTGACTTGAGTTATGTGAAGATGAATATAAGAATGGAATGTATGAAGGTAAGAATGGAAGATATTATACTCTCACATATGATTGGTCCTTGAACTTCTACTATATATCCTTTTCTCTTCTTGACTACAGAAAACTTCTAATAAATTTTCTTAAAAATTGCCTGGCCTACTGAGCTGAATTCATGCATGCTATTTCCAAGCCAAAAAAATTACATAGCTGTTGACTTCGCAAGAGGTCCACTAAGCTAACTATTATTTCTATTGAGTTAACTAGACACCCACTAGACAATGCTTTCTAGCCCTCACTTTAGATTATCTGTGGATCACTGAAACAATAAAATCATGCAACTCAACTCCAGAGACTCTCTTAATGGATCAACAGATATGGTTTTCATCTCTCCAGGTGATTTTAGCATTGTCCATGCTTGGCAACCATTTCAGAGATGCTCAACTCTCTTTGCTTTTCTAGGAATTTGGCAACAGCATGGAAGGGAAAGAACATTTGATGTTCTTGGGATCTGAAATATTGGATCCAAGTCCTTCACTAAGCAGACGATTACTTTATGACTATCAATCAACCAAGGGTATTGAGTAAGTCTCAAGGTACTAACCTAGCAGAAGATGGAAATAATAATTGCTGTTCTGTTGTCCTTGCAGAGATCTTATAGGGAATAAAAGTGGAGGAACCTAGAATTCCAGAATGAAGACACTAGTCCACTTCACACAACAAAAGGAGCACGGTGACTTCTTTCTGGGGACTGGAATTAGAGTCTTAGAAGAAAGAGAGAGCAACTCTCCTGCAGCAGGGAGCAGACAGACAACGGGACTTAACCTGTGGTTTGCGCAGTGTGCTCATGTCCTCATTTCTCATCCTCACCAAGCCCACTCCTCCCACTCTCCCCCACCCGCTTCAAAGTTTCTATAGAAACACCTCCAAGATGCCTTGTTCAACAGCCAGCCACCCATCAAGGCTACTTAATGATCAAATCAGTCTTCCTAGGCCTTTTCCTAGAGGATTTTAATCTCTGTCCTTGTTCTCCCCTGGATTTTTTTCCACCGCTCTTTGGCTTAATAAATGCCTTTCCAGAAGGCTTCAACGCGGCTGGAAGTATACTTGAACAGCAATTCTAAGTCCTTATTAGCTCTATAGTGATCAGGTGAAGGAATAATTGATCTCAATCAGGAACACCTGGTTTCATAATTGCACAAATGATTATAATTCAATAATAAAAGTCAATTTAACTAACTTAATTCAGATTGCTTTACCCTCTTGAAGACAGTTAAGAAGTGAAGAAGCAAAAAGGGAGGGAGGGAAAAGAAAAGAGAAAAGAAAAACAAAACCTTCTTTTAGCTTCCTAATTCGAAAGAGTGTGGAAGAAATGAGTTCATTTTTCTCTTTCAAAAGCATGTATTGTTGCTTTTGGGCCTACATTCATTGTACTCTTCATGTATGAAATTCTCCTCCTTCAAATCCCTATTTGCAAACTTTGTCCATTATTTCAGAACAAATTCATATGCCACCTCTTTCATATTCCAGAAAATTGTGGAAATTCAGATCTGAGGTGCTATCCAGTTTCTACAGGGGCTTTGAGTTCAATGAGAACCTAAAAAGGAATATAATATCACCTAGTCCACTATTTTTTAATGCAGTATTTCCTTTTCACTCAGTTCACAGAGAAGGAGGAAGTAGAGTCTCAGTTAAGGCGATTATGTGCTTGAGGTGAATAGCTGAGAGCTGTCAGAGGCAGGATGTGAACTCGGGTCTTGTGAATCTTGGAGCCCCTGTGCTTTTCTCCTACCCTGGAAAGCTTCTGTGCATTATGTTCACCTCTTCCCACCACCCAGGAGCCCTTCACAGATAAGGGACTAACTGAAAAGCTAAGTTTCAATTGTCCCCACGTTCATCCAGTAGATTCATCTGAATCTTCTGAAAGTTTTTCTCTCTAACTCCTCCCCAGAATTGCCCATTTCTAGTTTTTTTCATCTCTCCAAATTCAGCTCAGACCACAATGTCTTCCTTCTTCTCCAAACACTTTGTACTTTTAATTACCACAGTAAATTCTAATTTATTCACTTGTCTCCAAGGTGTGTATCCTTAAAAGAAGGAATTTCATAGACCTGAAGGACATCATATTATACACCCTAAGTATTTGTAGAATAAATGATTGAAACAATGTGGGAATTTTAGGCATCATTAGCTCAACCTTCATTTTCACTTTGGAAGACACTCTAGGAATTCAGCATTTCATCATTACAACTCTCCTGTGCTGAGCAAGATGCAATAGAGCAGGTTGTACATAGGTTTTCAAGGTGATTGCACACTGGAATCACTTGAACAGAGTATTGATGCCTGTGTTTTCTGCCTCTGATGACTATAGTCATGGTCATAATTATGTTCTGACCCTAAATTAAATTATTAGAAATATCAGAAAAAATAAGAATTGGGGGGATAAAAGTTGAGCCACACCCAACTGTGCTCAGTGCTTTCTCATGATGGTATTCCAGGAACCATATGCCATGGTTCTCAAATCAACTATTTGCAAGGCAAGTTGTCTTAACTCCAGTACTCTCTTTCCAGGACTAACATACTATCTCTCTGATCCCAAAGAAGGACATTAGGATTTTTTAAGCTCTTTTGATAATTAAAATAAGTTTAAGAATCTTTGCAATGAGTCAATGTTGATAGCTCTTTCCCTAGTAACATCCCTCTGACAAGGTGGGGCCCACGTAGACAATTAGAAACTTGCTCTCATGGCCTGCGAGATAGCACAGCAGCAGAACATTTGCCTTTCACACGACCAATCCCAGAGGGATCCGGGTTCAATTGCTGGCATTGCATATGGGCCCCAAAGCCTGCCAGGAGCGATTTCTGATCACATAGCCAGGAGTAACTCCTGAGTGCCACCAGGTGTGACCCAAAAACCCAATCACCCCCCAAAAAACAAAAGAAACTTGCGCTTGTGGCCTGTACTTTCCTTAGGAGGAAAAGCCAAGCTTGTGATAGACATGACCTTTGGAATCCAACATCAATGCTCAACATTTTTTTTGGTACTGCCAATAATCAAAAACTCAGGGCCTCAAAAATGCAAAGAAGTGCTTTATCCCTGAGCACATTTAGCTTCTTCAAGCCTTCTTTATGATTCTTTTCACTATCTTTTTATTTAGGAAAAGGATATTGACTTATTTTTATACAAAATTCTTTCCTACATCAAATAAGATACAAAAGCAACTATAGAAAATAAAAAAAATTGAGTCTTAAGAAAATAATGGCTACTGATACTTCCTAGGTAGCCCAGGTACCTAGCTGATACTTCTGGGGCAATCTCAGAAAAGCAAGGGTCAGATTCCCCTTTCTGCATAAATTACACGCAGCCCAAAGACAAACCTTTCAATATAAACAGCCCCACTTCACAACTAAACCTTATTAAACCTCAAAACCACCAAATATGTTTTAGATCTATAAATTCTGGACCATGCTGCACATTGCCATGCAACATTTTAATAGCTTATATATTGTCGGCCCAGTAGCATTACAGAAAATCTAATGAGAAGGGCCGGAGCGATAGCACAACAATAGAGAATTTGCCTTGCACAAGGTCTTTCTAGGACGAACCTTGGTTTGATCCCCTGGAATCCCATATGGCCCCCTGAGCCAAGAGTGATTTCTGAACTCAAGCCAGGAGTAACCCCTGAGTGTCACAGGGTGTGGCCCAAAAATAAAGAAAAAACTGATGAAAAAGTTACATAGAAATCTTAAGTTCTGTCTAAACAGAACACAGAAGGCTCAATTAGCCTTCTGGAAATTGACTTTAGTAACACTATGGAGAGACATAACAACCATTTCCAACTAACCCTTGTTTATATCTAAGTTTTAATAATACCATTTATGTTTGTGTTTTAACAAACAATATGAAGTAAATTTGTGCTTTCTTGGAGGTGGACTATATTTGTGGGTGTGAAATTAAGGACACTAATAAAGGGCAGATCACATTGGTGATGGATTGGTATTTGAACATTTAATACCCAAAATGACTATATTATGAGCAACTTGACAAATTATGGTGCTATAATAAATTAGAGAAAAAAAGAAAATAATGAATCAAAACCAAACTAGAGTTTGAAAAACTGGCCACATTTCAGATCTAGGGGTACATTCTATTGGCTTGGGTAGATTGTATCTTGGTTATAGGGGAGAGGTTTGAGTAGTAAGGGGCAAAGGAAAGAATTTCTGAGAGTCTTGAATATTATCTGATCTGTTTCCTTTAAAAAACTAAGTGACAGACTTTGGGGTGGAAAGAAAGTTCCTATGCTCCTAGGAACACAAAGTCTCAAGCTTCAAAGAACCCTAGGGATAGTCTATTCCTACCCCCTCATTTCCCAGAGAGAAGGAATTTGCTCACTGTCACTGGGAAAGTCAATTATACAACTCCCTGTGACGGGCTCAGTGTCCTATGCTGAACCCTGACCAGGGACCCTTAGTTCCCAATGGATTTATCATGAACGTCAAAATAATAACAGTTCTTCGTATACTTCAGTTTACTAAAAAAGCCTAAAATCCATACAGGGAAAATAATTGCAAAGCAATGTATGTACCTAAGTGATGTGCAATTAAGACAATTTTAAGGGAAATAACATGCGTGCTTGTTGTTGACCACTTACACAGGATTTATGCCCTATTCTGTTTCATGACAGATCAATTCACAGAATTTCTCATTGGCTAGATTTGAACATCATGAAAGTAGCTGGATCCTTTAGAAGTATACAGGCAACTGAACATCTCAGAAACTGGACTCAGGAGAGGTATCCTCTCTCAACTCTGACTCACAGGGCCCATTTATGCAGAATAAGCCCTGCAGTCTCTTTAAGCTCTGTAATCTTTATATCCCTGAAAAGAGGAGAATACCCTGTTTATCCTAGCCCTAGGTTTGAATTTGGCCCTGGATTGCATGATGCACATCACAGCATTTTCTGGTTGCCTTCCTCTGAGGTATAGTACAAAAGTTTGTTAGAGAACTGCAGAATTCAGAGGCAGTTGTTGGAACAGCTGCAGTTATTGGAACTGATGGGAGCAGTGAAGTTATGCAAAGATGAATGTCATGTGAGGCCACATGGACCTATGGGCTCTAGTTCTTCTTGTTCATGTGCCTGGGAAACTTCCTGTGATTTCTCTGTGCATGTAAAGCGGTGATTAAAACAAACATCTCACATATATAATAAAATCCAAGTGGACATTTATTACAGTCCTGTTTATAATATTTCAAACAATGTCCTCTGTGCTGAGCCTCTGTTAATGTGTTTAAGACTCATAAAAAATTGAGTCAGACCATCCCACATTTTACTGGTGAGAACATACAAGTGACAGAGAGGCAACACAGAGGCAAAGTGATAGACCCAGGCTTTGTCCTCTGATCTATTTATTTCACCTCTTCATAGAGTACAGTTGTTTCCTATGATCACTCTAACTAACTGTCATGGTTTAGTGGTTTCACAGATTTATTATCTTACAATTTTGGAGACTAAGAAGTGTTCAAATTCAGTGTTGGCAGATCTATGTTCCCCCTAGAGGCCCTAAGTGAGAAGAATCCATTTCTGGGTCACTTTCTGCTTGCAGGATATAGAGACTTATCTTCAATTTTGGCTTCAGGCCTCACCATTGCATCTTTTCAATCTCTGCTTCCATTGCCACCTTTCTTTCCCTCTTCCTTGGACACTCCTGCTGCTACTGATAAGGAACCTGGTGGTCACATGAAGTCCACCCTGAATGCAGGCAGATCTCCCACCTCTCATCTCTCACAATCGAAGCGTGGGGAGGCAGTTGGGACAAACAGGACACTCTCTTCCCTCATTTCAGAGATGAAGATTATGGGGTCTATAGAGGCTGTAGGGTTTATTCTACATAAGTGGGTCTTGAAAGGCAGAGTCAAGGGAGGATACCTCTCCTGAGTACTGATTCTGAGACTTTCCAGCCGTATACTTCTTTTATTTTTAAAATAACATATTTATTTAAGAACCATGATTACAGGGCCAGAGATTTAGCATGAAGGTAAGGCATTTGCCTTGCATGCATAAGGATAGTGGTTCGAATCCTGGCATCCCATATGGTCCCCCAAGCCTGCCAGGAGCGATTTCTGAGTGTAGAGCCAGGAGTAATCTCTGAGCACTGCCAGATGTGACCCAAAAAAACAAACAAACCAAAGAACCATGATTAGAAACATGATTGTAGTTGGGTTTCAGTCATAAAAAGAATACCCCCCCTTTATCAGTGCAACATTCCTACCACCAATGCCCCCCATTTCCTTCCTTCCCCACTTCCTGCCTGTATTCAAGACCGGCATTCTATTCTCTTACTCATTAACATCGTTATGATAGTTGTTTGTGTAGTCATCTCTCTCTCACCCATCTTTGTGGTGAGCTTTACATTGTGATCTAGTCCTTTCAACCCTCATCTCTATTGTCTCTGGGCATTTATTAAAATGATGCATTTTATTTATCTTAAAACTCATAGATGAGGGGCCGGAGAGATAACATGGAGATAAGGCATTTGCCTTGCATGCAGAAGGATGGTGATTCGAATCCCAGCATCCCATATAATCCCCCAAGCCTGCCAGGAGCGATTTCTGAGCATAGAGCCAGGAGTAACCCCTGAGAGCTGCCGGGTGTGACCCAAAAACCAAAAACAAGCAAACAAACAAACAAAAATCTCATAGTTGAGAGAGACTTCTGTATCTATCACTCTCCCTCTGGCTTATTTCACTCAGCATAATAGTTCCCATGTTCATCCATGTATATGAAAATTTCATGACTTCAACTCTCCCAATAGCTGCAAAATATTCCATTGTGTATATGTACCACAGTTTCTTTAGCTATTCATCTGTTGAAGGGCATCTTGGTTGTTTCCAGATTCTGGTTATTGTAAATAGTGTTGAAATGAATATAGGTGTGCAGAAGGCATTTCTTGATGGGAGTCCTTAAGAACAAGCAGAAAATGCAGTACTGAAATGCAGGGCCTTGTGACAGGCACAGAACTTTGCTAAAAGCAGGCAGCCCTCAGAAGTAAATATAAACATCTATGAGTTTAGGCTTGTAAGGCACAGAAGAACAACAAGCAGAGAACTATACTAAAAGCAGGCAGCCCTGAGAAATAAATGTAAACACTTAAGATTTAAGGCTTGTACAGAAACAAAGAAGGCACAGAACTTTGATCCTGGGAAACTGAGTCTAATTTATAAGGTCCCCGTTATCTGTCCATTCCGACCTGCCTGAGATGGGTTCCATTATCAGTGCACTCTGGCCTGATGGAGATGGATCTCATTATCTGCACATTCCATCCTGCTTGCTGATGATTCTGTTTTCTGGACAATATGGCCTATTCTATGTATTTATTTCCTATCAACATATTTACGAGCAGAACTGTGCCACAAAATGTATATAAGCGGGGCCTTGAGTTTCAATAAGCGGAATTGGATTTAGATCTGAAATCCTTTTCCCACTCTTCTCATTCTCCGTGTCTGTCTTTGTCTGTCTTTGTGTCTTTGTGTTTGCGTGATCTTCCTCCAAGAAAGAATAACCACATCTTAATTGGTGTCCCTGCAGGCAGGGGCACCCACAATTTTTGTATTGTTCTTTTCTTGTGTTCTTAGGGCATATTCCCAGGAGTGATATATTTGGATCATATGGAAGATACATGTTCAGTTTTTTGCGGAATCTCCAAATTGTTTTCCAAAAAGGCTGGACTAGACGGCATTCCTACCATCAGGGAATGAGAGTTTCTTTCTCTCCACATCCCTGCCAGCACTGATTGTTCTTGTTCTTTGTGATATGTGCCAGTCTCTGTATTGTGAAATGGTACCTCATTGTTGTTTTGATTTGCATCTCCCTGATGATTAGTGACATAGAACATTTTTCATGTGCCTTTTGGCCATTTGTATTTCTTCTTTGAAGAAGTGTCTGTTCATTTCTTCTTCCCATTTTTGGGGGGACCACACCTGATGATGCTCAGAAATCACTACTGGCAATGCACTCAGAAATCTCTCCTGGCTTGAAGACCATATGGGATGCCAGGGATTGAACTGAGGTCTGTCTTGGATCAGCCACATGCAAGTCAAATGCCCTATCACTGTGCAATCACTCTAGCCCCTCTTCTCCCCATTTTTTGATGGGGTTAGATTTTTTCTCATTAACTTCTGTCCAGTACCTTGTATATTTTAGAAATTAGCCCCTGAATGTGTACTTCTAAAGGCTCCATCTACTTTTATGATGTTCAAATCTAACCAATGAGAACTTCTATAGATTTATCTGTCATGAAACAAAATGGGGTATAAATCCTGTGTAAGTGGTCAATAACATGCACACATTTTATTTCCCTTAATAAAAACAAACAAATAAATAAAAAGTTATTTTTGGGGGCAGAGAGATAGCACAGTGGTAGGACGTTTACCTTGGTCCAAAAACCAAAAAAAGTCCTTTAAAAAGAATAATACAATTGCAGGTTTCAGGCACTGAGACATGGACCTCTTGAGAAGCTTTATTTCCAAGGCCAAACAGACCTGCTAGGATGAATAGAAAAATATTTGAAAAACACTTAACCCAGGAATTTAGTGGATTATGGAAAAAGGTGGAGGTAGTGATCAAGGCCTAGGTGACAGAGAGAGGTTGGCCACCTTTAATCTGTCAGAAACTAGTGTCTGTTTTCAGTATTCTGTATTCAGTGAGCCAGAATAACCTCCACTTGCACTGGTTCCAACCACCCTTCTTGTTTTTGTTTTCGTTTTTCCAGCCACAGTTGGTGAAGCTGGTTATTCGCTCAGAAATCACTCCTGTCTTGGGGGACCACATGGGACACTGGGGGATCAGGGGATCAAACCGAGGTCCGTCCTAGGCTAGTGTGTGCAAGGCAAGATGCCTTACGCCCTGAGTCACCGCTCCGGCCCCTCAACCAACCTTCTTAAATTGGTACTGGTCTGGGGTCTCACGAACCCCAACAATGAGTAAAGACTAGGCAAAAGGGATCAGCCTGTGCCCAAGTAAAACAAACCCTGTGCAAAGAATTCCATTGCAAAGAAACTGGGAGGCAGAAGGTAAAACAGGCCCAGGCGACGAAAGCTATAAAGGGTAATAGTGGAGTCAGATATCACTGCTGACAATCAAAATTTGATCCTGCAGAGGACTGTGGGTGACAGAATCTCAACTAATACTTACCATGCATGAGACTTGAGAAAGAGAGAGAGAGTATGGGTGAGGATACTTCAATTTCCTACAATGTTCATTACAGGTTATTCAGGGAATGGGGAAAATACTTTACTGGTACCCATGCCCAGGGTACAAATTCTGAGGCCAGAAAGTCTGTGTGCTGGCAGATGCTAGCAAGTATAAATCAGACTTTGGGCACCAAAATGTCAAAGGCAAAGGGCTTAGGGCACAGTGTTCAGAGGCCCCTGTTCTGTCAACTTCCTTGAGTCTACAATGTGACTTTGGTGGAACCAGGAGATGGTGCTGTTTTGAGGTATCACAGACCTAGATATGAGGAAAAGATAGGCAAAAGAAGTCAGTTCCTGGGGCCGGAGACACTGCATGGAGGTAGAGCATTTGCCTTACATGCAGAAGGACAGTGGTTCGAAACCTGGCATCCCATATAGTCCCCCAAGCCTGCCAAGAGCGATTTCTAAGCATAGAGCTAGAAAGAACCCCTGAGCGCTGCTGGATGTTATCCCTCCCCCTCCAAAAAAAACCAAAAAACAAACAGAAAGAAGTCAGGTCCTGCCTGCAGTACTGGAGAGAGGAGAAGCTAGGCTTGACAATGAGCACTTGAGGTGGGCAAAGGCCAGTGTGAACAGAAAGTTACTCTCTAGATTGGATCCTTGGACTGGATCGAGTAGTGGCTAGCCTGCGGTGATGATGACTTTGCACCTCTCCTAGAAGCTCTGCATGTTGACAGGTCTCCCAGGACAACATGCAGCATGCTGTCCTGGGAGGCTTTGATCAGCCTCTGACTGTACAGGTGCTGTTAGAGTCCACTGAGTCAGTTTCTTGTTACTTTGGAAGCATTCCAGGCTATCTTTGGTGCAGTTTGTATCTTGTGCCAGACACACCTTTTTCCCAATGCAATTGAACTGCTTCATTCCTAGGTCTTGATCCTATAAATAAAGTCCTTTTGGCCAGGAAAAGTAATTCATTCTAGCATGGGTTAGAGGGATGCAGACATTTGGGGGATCATAAGTTCACCTACCTGTGACCCTAAGGATGTAAGGTATCCCTGAGATACCTTACCCCTAGGGGTAAATGAATAGCAAAAGAGAATGTGTTTAAGCTCCTGATATTTCACTGCTTGGTATTTTGGTTTTTGGTTTGTACCATGCTCAAGGTTACTCAACATTCAGGGATCATTGTGTGTAGTACTAGGGATCTGATGGGTTTGGGCTATATGTAAGGCAAGCATCTCATCCACTGTGCCATCTCTCTGGCTCAGACTAATGTTTCATTGATATATGCCATCAGAAACTGAGCCATCTCAAGCTGTCATTGGCATCTCAGTCATGGGGGTTGGTTTGGCAGGGGATGGAGCACCTGCTTGCTCCTAGTGGCTTTTCCTCAGTTTGGCTAGAGGCTGCTTTTGCACATGACCTTGCTATTCTTTCTGTTTCTTATCAATCTGGCCACCTAGAGTCAGCCCCCTTTAAACTCTAAGTTATAGGCATATTCTCTCAAGCTTTAATTTCTCTTTTGTCTTAGGCCAGAAATGCTGCTGATCTGAGGCCTTTTGGACTGCTCTGTTTCTCTGCCTTAGGCTTTAGGTCATTTGCCTGTAGGTACAGGAAGATGAGAATGGCATTTTAAAGTATGTTTTTATTTTTTGTGTCAACTCTTATTTTAAAGTCTGTTCCTTCGAAGGTTGTTATTGTGATCTTGAACTAAGAAAAGAGAGAGCAAGGTCACATCTCTGGTAAAACAGAAAGAACAATGTTGAAAGGCTACTTTAAGATAGATACAACCCTGAGTCTTATACCTTCAATGAACTTGACCATTCCAATTCCCCAACCAAGCCAATACATCTGTGTACAGCCTCATTTCCCAGTTCTATAAGAGGCTCAGAAATGTCTCCCATATATTTAAGGTATCTTTTGGGGCAACAAAGGGGCAGTCTTATAAGACACTACCTAAAGACACCCGGAAGGCAATGGTCTCTGCTTTCTCTTATTGTGATTATGTCTGGTATTCCTAGGGAAGTTTGGTCATTCTATCTATCTCAGCCTGAGGGCATCTAGGGAGAACAAAAAATAAAAAACTCAGGTTCTTAATAATATCCTGGAGCTGCTAAATCAACCAAAATTAAAGTTTGCTTTAGCCTAGACTTAGATTCCACTAGAAATAAGCCCTCTTTATTGTTCCTCTAAGTCAGGACTTTAATATTTGCATCTGCATGAAAATTTCTATTGACTGTGTGGCCTTAGAAAGCCTTCTAACCTTTTGGAGTTGTATAATTATCTGCCCATGTATCCTCTCAATGAGAGCATATAGAAGAGCACATGTGAACACATATGTCAAACAAACTATTGTGTTGAACAATTTATGGAAAAGCTGAACAGAAATAACTGAGAAGTTTAGGGTGGCAAGTTCCCTAGGCTTACTCTACTGTCTCTTTCCTTGTCTTCCAGTTAGTCTCTGGGAGAAATGGTAGTTTTGACAGTTCCCAAATAGATAATACCTGAGCCATCTGTTGGCTCTGAGTAGCACCTCTCCCTCAGCAAAATGAAACTCTAATTGATGAACCTAGGACCTTTTCCTTTTCACCTTTTCAATGAACAAGAATGGATGGAGACTAACAATAGATTCTCAGTACTTCTGGAGTCAGAACCAAGAACCAGAACCAAGCTATTTCTGGAGAGTGGGCCCCACATGGTGGTTTCATGTGAAGGCTTTCAGGTAAGGTCTTAAAAGTTGGAGATTGAGATGCAGTGAGTCCTGAAGAAAGTCCTTTCTGAGGATGTGGTAGCACTTGTGCTAGCAGGAAAAGGGGTGAGCCTGAGGACATGGTGATGGGAGCCCAGCAGTGGATCAGAGCAGGGATCCTCCTGGCCAAGATGGATCCCAAATCCAAACTGTGAGTGATACCACTAGGCTGCAAAGAAGGCATGGGAAAGTACTCCCAAAGTAAGGACTAGAAAGAGGGGTTCACTTTTGGTGAGAAGAACTGGAAAATCTTCCTGAAAGATCTGTATGTAAGTTGCAAGCTGAAAGATGAGATGTTGCCCACAGGTATGGAGCTAGAGGGTGCTCCAGATTCAGCTCTGGGAAGGGATGGGAGAAAAAAATGGTGTTTGACTCATTCAGAAGTTATACCACAAAGTCTGCTGAACTAGAGATTCATGCTGAAGGGAAAAGAGACAGAATATGAGTTGGAGGGATATGAGATCAGCATGCGACCCATCCTGAGAAGCTACTTCTTAAACCTTGGTTAACTTTCAAACTGAGGGCATCGAAGTAGAGAGAATCTCTCTCCTCTACTGCTCCACCACTTCTCTATCTCATACAAGCCATCCTCATTATTCCAGTTGCTTGGGTCAAAGACTCCTGTAGCTTGTCTCTAACCCACCAGCGCTCTTCTTGGCTCAGCCTTCAAAATGTTGCCTGAACAGTCTCTCACTACCACTACTACCTCTAAGCTGTGAATCCTGAGTCAGTTACTCACATCTCTTCAATGACAATCATTGGGTTCTTCACTGACTTCACTAACTCCTTTGATCCTTAAACACACATATTTTTCTTCCCGAAGCAGTAGAAGACATCCTTCACATTGTTGACAATTTTCTGACCCAGAATTAGAGTGGCTTCACACCTCACTCAGAACAGAACCAGCATCTAAACCCCACACAGCCTTCAAGTCCATCAAGGGCTGGCCCCTTACCAGCATTCTGATCCATGCCTGTTTCTTTTCTTCTTATTCATTCAGCTGCAGTCCCACAACTTTCCTGATGTTTCTGAACAGACCCAAACTGCTTCTCTGTCCTTCCCTCTGGGTGCTGTTTCCTCTTTTCTTCTATTCCCCTTCATTCCACCCTTTTCATAATGGTCAAATTATCAAAGGTTGCTTCTATATATCTGCCATCCTGTCATTTCTAGCTTGTCACATTTACATTTTTCTTCATAAGTTGTCACCTGACATATTATATACTGATATTTCTAGGCCACAGGGTGACAAACTTTTCCTCTAAAGGCCAGATGGGAAATATTTTAGGCTTTGCAGGCCATATGGTCTCCATCACAACTGCTCAGCTCTGCCTTTGCAGCACAAAAGCAGCCATAGACAGTACATAAATAAATGAGTGTTCCTGTGTTCTAATAAAACTTTATTTACAAAAGAATATATGAGCTAGGTCACAGTCTGCCAGCCTCTGATTTAGGCACATAATATGCTTAAATGCAAACTTTAGGAAAGCCATCATTTTGTCCTTTTTGTTTCATACTCTCTGAGGCACATCCTAAAGTGTCTGGCATGTGGTAGGCAGTCCATAAACATTTACTGAAAAAAATTGATTGATTAATTAATAAGCTCTTGCACAACTGATTGTAGCGGCCTGGCTAAGATGTTTGGACTTTTTTTAAGTTTGATAAGAATCTTTTCAGTTTTAACAATGTTCATGACTGCTGATTGACAGATCTTATCTGCAGTCTGCAATTCTCAGAATGGAGACATTTTGAGCTAGATGACAGCCGCTTGCTTGTCGCACTGTTTACTCCTCTCGTAAGAGCACTGTATGATGCACTGTGCACACTGAGTTGGATGTGTGAGGCTTCAGACCACTGCCAACAAAACATATTGGAGTGAAATAATCATCTTTGCAAGCAAAAGCCCAAAGATGACACTCCAGATACCCACTGGAGGGGAGGGGGAGGCAGAAGCCAGAGCACACCACAGTGCAGTGTGTGGGGGAGCAGAGAAGACAGGGTAAGAATGAGTTTAAGAGATGGAGATCTGGGGTTGTGGGCTGACTTGGGCTATCCTGAGGAACAGGAACCAAATAGGATGACTTTTCTGCAATTAGATGGGTCAATGCAGAAGTTTGACAATAAGTTCTTGAATTTTAAAAAATACTCCTTAGAGAGGCTTTATCTCTAGGGAGAGAGGATTGACTCTGAGGGACTGGATTTCAGGCAATACTGTAAGTCAGACTGGATAAATAGTGTCATCTGAGCACAGGGTACCTGCTGAACATTTGTGAGTAGTTGACTTTGTTCCAGTGAGCAAAATTCCCTACATTCAGGGTGAGAAATGAAATAAATGAGCTAAGAGATGTGAGTGAATGAGGATGGGGCAAATCATAGATGACTGACTTAGAACTGAACCCCAGGACATTTGGCTTTGCAAATATGATAGGATGAGAATGAACCCATTTGGGTGCTGCTCCTAAGAGTTTTCCTCTCTTGCACACAGTTATATGGTATATTTAGTTACCTCCTCTGATCATCTCACACCAAAGTCACTCTAGTCAGCACAGTTTATCTGCCAAATTTGGAGACTCCATCCTTAGGTGCCCAAATCTTCAGAAAGCCTTCCATTCTCTTCTGACTTACAAAGACCATATTTCTATATTGAGCATCCATATCTTTTATTTTGTGTTTTTTTGTTTGTTTATTTGTTTGGTTGGTTTGGGGGACACACCTGGAAGTGCTCAGGGGTTACTCCTGGCTCTGTGTTCAGAAATTTTTCCTGGCAGGCTCAAGAAACCATATGGGATGCCGAGAATTGAACCAGGATCCACCCCTCATCTGCTGCATGCAAGGCAAATGCCTACAGCTTGCTATCTCTCTGGCCCCATATCTTTTAAATGTTTTTATCGCACTGGGAATTCAGCAGCTCAAGGGGCCAGGGAGCAAACCCTGGGACTCATACATTTGAAATATAAGTTGCACTACTGGAGCTACAGCCTGGCTAGTAACTTTTCATCTATGCACCAGATTATTTGGATTCAGACCACAACTACAGGGTTTTCTAGGCATTAAGTAAATCTCTTAATCTTTCCACATTGATATAAAATAAGATATTCATTACATATAACCTATGGAATGAGTTCAATGGTGCTCTAAACAAAGTACTATTTATCTTAAAGAGCACATTGGCCTTTACAGGGAAAAATAAACTCATAAAGACAGGAAACATTAGCACAGGAACAAGGTCCATATCAGAAACATTGTTTTATTTTGTTTTGGGGCCACATCCCCAACAGTGTTCAGGGAATACTACTGGCTCAGCACTTAGGAATCATTCCTGGCAGTGCTGGGAGTTGGGACATCATATGGAGGGGTTCTGGAGGCACCATATGGGATGCTAGGAATCAAATATAAGTTAGCTGCACGCAAGGCGATCACCTCACCCATGTACTATTTCTTCAGCCCACATGTGTTTTCCAAACCCTGCATATCAACTTGATGTTCTCATCTGCAAAATGAAGAGATCTGATTAAATTGTTCTGAAGGTCCCAAATAATCTACATCTACATCTATAATTAGAATCTCTAGATTCTTAAGAATCATCTTTTTTGGTGACTATACCATTAGGAATTTTCAAGAAAAAAAGAAAAGTAGAAGTTTTTTAATTGAAAAAAATACTTCCAAAGGACACATAGTACTAAGGCCTAGAGAAAGATCTTATCAAACATTAGGAGGGTTTGAATTAGAGGAGAATCCTTTGCTTCCTCATTTTAAGGGGAAAATTGTCCTTCGAAGTATAACCAGCAGCCTTATTGACCTCCAAGACACTAGAAGCTTAAAAACATGAATCAAACCTGCATTGGAAAGGATTCTGGAAGCATCTTGGCAAAATCCATTCAAATTCCCTACAAAGTCATTGACTCCACGGAGCCTGACATTTGACATATTGAGACTGGGTCACTGTAACTTTTTCAGGGTTCAGCCTGAGAAGCCCTAAGAAGATTCTGAGGATTCTAAAGTCACCTTGAGGCTGAGCCCAAAAGGGAACCCAAACCAAAAAAAAAAGCCTTTTGGGTTTCTCCCATTACTTTCTTTAAGACATAGCCAACCTCTCTCTGAGTGACTATCATTTGTGTCATAGGAGGTGAAATTCTCCAAAAATGGTGCTTATCTAGCTCAGGATCAGAATTTTGTAGGATTCTACACATGTTGGTGGAACAAATTAATACAGAATGATGAATATTCATTCATTTGGCTAAGCCCTAAAAGTCAGGCTTTAAGGTTTGCTGACAAGAGAGGGATAATTGTAGTTGTTTCCTGGGTGGTTGACCAAAGGAAACTAATTTTTGTGGTTAAAAATGAAGCAAACATTTTCATCACTATACAAAAGATGAAGCCACCAGCCAGCATCACCCTGGCTTCTTTTTTCAATTTCTTCTTCAGCTGGAGCTGAAAATGTAGAGATCTGTAGGCAATGTGCCTAGGGCTCTGTCTGGGGGTGCTGTCCCCCTCAGAGATAGTGCTGGCTATTGATGTTAGGAACTATCTGCTAAGGATAACAAAAGCTAGGCAGCAGCCAAGATGGGTTCCTGTTGGGGTTCTGCCTCTCCCCGACAAATCCTGTAGCACGTGATCATCTCCCAAAAGGCCTTGTACTAGGTTCGGAGTGGGGAGAAGGAAGCAAGAGTCCTCCTCAACAGATGTCACCATAATTAGATAACTCATTATATCAAGGAATAAGAAAAGGAGATTGACATGGATACAAATGCGAACATATTGATAGCTTCTCTGCATGTGAGTTTATACAATCTTGGAAACTGATTTCCTGGATAAGGCTCAAGGGATGAGTCAGCTGTTGGAGCCTGGGGAGATTTTCCACAACGAAATTCTAGTCTCAGGAAAGTATCCTCATAGCTTTCCTCACTGTTAACACCAGTCCCAGGGGCGGTCACGGGTAGGGAGCTAGTGTGGGTGTGTGCCGGCATGGGGGGAGCGTGGGGAGAAGCCACGGAGCCCCCGCCCACCTGAGAGGATGAAGGAGGAAGAGGCAGGAACTGGATGGAAGTCACTGGAAAAGGACGGAGCGTGGGCAGGACTGACGCTCTTCCACCAAGTTCTGTAGCTGTTCCAATCGGGAGTAAGGGTTCCAGGAACTACAGGAGCCCCTTTCTTGGTGGTAGACCTGCCCTTGAGCTCCCAGCCAAGATGAAGCATCTTCAAGACTGTCCTTGTATGGCCTTGCTGGAGTTGACTTCAGTCCCTCAACCACCTCTTTCCCTATGTCACATGCAAGGATTCTGACTCCAGCAATCTGTCCAACAAGAACTTTCTAAATATAGAGTTGCCTTTTACAAAACAGAGCATGGACTTGGAGGGGTCTTCAGGAGGTTCAAGGGATAGAAATCATCACTGCCCGTCTTCCCTGAAGGGTTGGTTCTCTGAGTAGGTAGGTTAGAAACAATGAATCTGAGCTGCTAAACTCAACCCCAGTGCAACTCAGCCTTTTCCCAGGGGGGTCTAGTGGCTAATCCACACTTAACTTCTTTCTCCTACAGGCACATGGAGAGGGTTTAGGGTTGAGTATAAGAAGTAATCCAGTCTTATTCCCTGACACCCTTGTGCATCTCTGTAGTCTTCCTATCTACACCTCAGGTACTTCTTTGGAGGATTTTAGACAGTGTACCCCTCCCCACCTTCAACCCCACATCAAAACCCCAGAGGATGTGCTCACCACTTTGACAGAGAAGAGACCATCTTCTTCCAGTCTTGAGAAGTTTCATCTCAAAATGATCTGCTGGCTACTGAAAGTAGTATATGTAAGTGTTGATAAGTCTTGGGGTTTTCTGCACCCCAGCCTGCCAAACCACCCCGGTGACCTGCGCAGGTAGCATAAAGGATAAAGCAGAAATTTCTTTTTTAAAATAATATCTTTATTTAAGCACCATGATTACAAACATGTTTGTAATATGTCATAAAAAGAATACCCCCCTTCATCAGTGCAACATTCCCACCACCAATGCCCCCATTTCTCTCCTCCCCCCAAGTCCTGCCTGTATTTGAGACAGGCATTCTACTTCTCTCACTTATTAACACTGTCCTGATAGTTGTTTAGTGTAGTTATTTCTCTAACTTCACTCATCACTCTTTGTGGTGAGTTTCATATCGAGAGCTGGTTCTTCCAGCCCTCATCTCTTTTGTCTCTGGGCATTATTACAATAATGTCTTTTATTTTTCTTAAAACCCATAGATGAGTGAGACTATTCTGTGTCTATTTCTCTCCCTCTAACTTATTTCACTCAGCATAATAGTTACAGTTCCCATGTCCATCATATATATTCAAATTTCATGACTTCGTCTCTCCTGACAGCTGCATAATATTCAATTGTGTCTATGTAACACAGTTTCTTTAGCTATTTATCTGTTGAAGTGCATGTTGGTTGTTTCCAGATTCTGGCTATTGTAAATAGCACTGCAAGGACTATAAGGTGTGCAGAAGGCATTTTTATTGCATTTTAGTGCTTCTGTATATGCCTAGGAGTGGCATAGTTGAATCATATGGGAGATACGTGTCCAATATTTTGAGGAATCTCTAAATTGTTTTCCATAGAGGCTGGACTAGATGGCATTCCCATCAGCAGTTAATGAGAGTTCCTTTCTCTCCACATTCCCACCAGCACTGATTGTTCTTTTTCTTTGTGATGTGTGCCAGTCTCTGTGTTGTGAAATGGTACCTCATTGTTTTTGATTTGCATCTTCCTGATGATTAGTGATGTGAAACATTTTTTCATGTGTCTTTTGGACATTTTTATTTCTTCTTTCAGGAAGTGTCTTTTCATTTCTTCTCCTCATTCTTGGATGGGGTTAGATATTTTTTTCTTGTTAAGTTCTGTCAGTATATTGTATATCTTAGATATTAGCCCCTTATCTGATGGGTATTGGGTGAATAGTGTCTCCCATTCTGTGTGTGGTTTTTGTATCCTAGGCACTATTTCTTTTGAGGTGCAGAAGCTTCTCAGCTTAATGCATTTCCATCTGTTTATCTATGCTTCCACTTGTTTGGAAAGTGCTATTTCCTCCTTGAAGATGCCTTTAGCCTCAATGTCATGAGGTGTCTTATGGTTTCAGGTCTGATATCAAGGTGTTTAATCCATTTGAATTTGACCTTTGTGCATGGTGTTAGATGGAGGTTTGAGCTCATTTATTTTGAAGTGGCTGACCAGTTGTCCCAACACTACTTGCTGAAGAGACTTTCCTTGATCGATTTAGCATTTATTGCCCCTTCAAATACCTTGGAGTCAACTTAACTGAAGAGGCAAAGGACCTAAACCCATGATGGTGAATCTATGGCACGCCTCCCAGCAGTGGCATGCGAAGGTCTTGTAGCTGGCACTCGGGAAGGTCCACAATTAAGATATGTGGCATGTGCTGCATAGTTTTTAGATATTAAAATCTTGTTATTAAGGATTAATGGACGTGCTGGCACTTTTAAGGAAATTCTTTGGTTTTGTGAGGCAGTTTGGGCACTCGGGCTCAAAAAGGTTAGCTATCACTGACCTATACAAAGAAAATTGCAAAACACTGCTTCAAGAAATAAAAGAGGACATAAAGAAGTGGAGACAAGTACCCTGTTCATGGATTAGGAGGATTAACATAGCAATACTCCCCCAAAGCATTGTACAGATTTAAAGCAATCCCTCTAAGGACACCCATGGCATTCTTTAAATAAGTGGATCAAACACTCCTGAAATTCATTTGGAACAATAAACACTCATGAATAGCTAGGGCAACCCTTAGGAAAAGGAATATGGGAAGCATCACTTTCCTCAACTTTAAATTGTATTACAAAGTAACAATCATTAAAACAGCATGGTCTTGGAATAAAGAAAAATCCTCAGATTAATAGAATAGACTTGAGTATTCAGAAAATATTCTCCAGACATACAATCAATTAAAACTAAAGTTTCAGCCTTGATTTATGCAAAGGAACCAAGACTGTGTTGAAATTGGAAAATTGGGATAGGCATTTAGCTAAACTTTTTTTTCTTTTTGTTTTGTTTTTGAATCACACCCAGTAGCACTCAGGGGTTACTCTTAGCTCTGTGTTCAGAAATTATTCCTGGCAGGCACGGGGAGGCGGACCACATAGGATACAGGGGATTAAATCCAGGTTGTCTATGTGCAAAGCAAATAAATGCCTTTCTGCTGTGCTATTGCTCTGGTCCCTTAGCTATACATTTTAAAGGAGTGAAATGCTAGTAGCCATTCCTGGCCCCAATCCTGCTTTCCTCAAGAACCATCAGATATCAGAACACTCCTTCCTGGACCTTTGGAGTATTTGCCACCAAATCTTCCTGGAGAAGGGCAATCCTGCTCTTTATGTCCTGGAGGCCCTGGAGATCGCATTAAACCTGTCTATATTGATTTAACTCACACCATCTGATTCTGTGTAAAAATCCTTTGAGAGGTTTGTAGCTCTGACTCTAGGACCAGAAAGCAAATCCTTCATCTGGTTCATGTCACCCTTCTACCACTGTCACTAATGTGTCTATTATAATGATCTTTCTTTAGATAGGCCACAGTGTTTCTTGTCTCTCTTCTATGACTGATAAGTCTGACCAACTAGCCAGGACACATTTGCATATCATCTTTGCATCTTAGCTGGTCTCTCTCACAGTCCCACTCTATCCTCCACACAGAATCAGCTGAAAGTACACAGGCAGATCCCTAAGATTCATCCCCCATGGTATTGTTACCTGTGTGTGCCATACTATCAAAAAGGCACAGTGTTTCCAGCATGTTCTAGAATAGATATTTGGTATTCATTATTCCCTTTCATTTCTCCTTGGTAGGTGTGTCATCCCATTTTGCTGACAGAACAACTGAGGCTGGGAAGGTAACTGTTTTAGGTAACCAGTAGAGATAACTGTTTTAGGTGAGTGCCTGCTTTGCAAACAGACTTCCCATTGAAAAATGCATCTTCTGTGCCTTTCAACATACTTAGCTACAACTTTTAAAAGAGGGGAAGAAATGTGAGCCACACAATGTATGTAGTGGAGAGGAAAAAAAATTAAGGAAATAGAAATTTGGTTTTCTTTTGCTGCTTCTCCAGCTTGTCAGAGTTAGAGTTTCATATACTTTACTTCATCTATTGTCCCCCCTCCCTTTTCAGGAAATAAAGATTATTTGCCACCCCACCTGGAGATCTATCTTAACAGAATTACAAGTAGGATCCTACATTGCACTTGATACTGCTTTCCATTTTCCCTGCAAAGTTCCAGCGATTTGCAGAGGAAACTATTGTTCACTTTGGGAAAGAGTGGTTTGCAAGTTTTGGAAGAGTGAACGGGTGATAAGTAAGGGAGTGTCTAGCTGTGAAAAACAGCTAGAGGAGTTACACTTTGGAAGAGATCTATTGGCAAAAATTTTGCTGCAGTCTGCTCAATAAAGCCCCTGATTTTGCTTACTTAAAAGAGAATGGGGGTGTTTATAACATAAGGGTTAAGGCATATGCCTTGCATCCAGTCAAATCAGGTTGAATTTATAGTACTACATATGGTTCCCTATGCACTTACAGGAACAATATCTATGCAAAGAGTAAGCCCTAAGTACCACTAATTTGGGGCCAAAAAAATAATGCATGTGTGCACATGAGAGAAACAGACAGACAGACAGAGACAAACAAGCTCAAAGGTCACATGTTTGGTGAATGGGAGGACTGAATTTGATTTATTGTATCTCATGGTTCCCCGAACACTTTCAAATGGACCTCTGAGCACAAAAATGCAACCAGATCATGTACATGAAAATCAGGTGTGGCTAAAGAAACAAGGTGGCTGCCATATAGAGCCTGGTGGGATTCACAGTTTAACAGTTAACAGTTCTGTAGGGCAATGGACTTGGCATTTCTTTTTTTTTTTGGATATAATATTTATTTTGATCAAAGTGGCTTACATATCTTTCACAGTAATATTTTAGGTACATATTAACAATGTGTCAAGGGAATTCCCATCAACAAAGTTGTCCTCCCTCAACCCCTGTCCCCATCTTGCATTCCATATCTCACACCCTCAACCCTGCTGATCAAATCAGTGAGAAAATACTGGAAATAACAGATCAGGAAAGATGGCTAAAGGAGCCATATTTATTGACATTTTGGTTCCATTCTCTATGTGGCTGTCCTGAGGCAAACAAAATTGGCATTTGTTTCTTCTGGCCCTGGATGACAGACAGAACCTGAAAGAAGATTCTGATAACGTCACTCTCACTTGGTAAGAGGAGCTACCTGAGGCTTAGATGGTCCTAAAGATGGAATGAACGTGGTCATCTTCCCACCCCTGGGTGTGCCCAAGCAGAGGTTAGAGGAAGAGGAGCGGTCAGGTTGGCACATATCAAGCTATTACGTATGAAACTTAGCCCATGGGGTTTTTATGGCAAAGATAGAATCTGCCTACTTATTATGCATTTTCAATTCATGACTCAGAAAAACAGAACCGCCAGGAGCTTTTTGGAATATGAGAGAGTGCAAGGTAGCCAGTTGTGCATGACCCAGAAACCAAAGGAACCCACATTTAGCAAATTGGCCTACAATAAACAACATTCCTATTTTGAGCATTCTTACATCTTTAAACAGAGACTGTCATTCCTGGCTCCAACTTCAGAAACAATAACATACCCTTAGGGCTCTAATATGCTCTAAAGAAATCATTAGTTCACACACTGAGCACCATTTGAAAGAGCCCTTCCATCTCATTTGAATCAAACCCAATCAGCAAATATTTACCAAGCACTTCACTAGCATGAGACCAACCAAGATGGGAAATATCTGATGCCTGCAATTGGCATTCACAAGATAGTGGGAAGAAGAGGTTTGTGAAAAACTGTATGACAAGAATGTCACCTCTTCAGAATTTTTCCTATCTTTTATAATCATTTATTTTAAATAGCCAGTTGCAGCCACACTGGCTGTGAGTTGCTCGTGGACCATAAAACTCATCTAAGGCACAGCACTTGCACCTCTCAATGTATAGGTTCACTCTCCTGGGTTATTGTCCCCTATGAATTTGGACACATTGCTTTATGATTGTAGATATTTAGTTTTTAGTTTCTTCTTCTAGAGATGAATAGAGGAATATTTGTCTTTTATACAAGTATGTATAAATGAAAGAACAGTGTGCAAAGGCATGCACCCTGATACAACTGTGCTCAATAGAAATTTGCTGCTGATATCAATGTGGCTGCTGCTGCTACTAGCAATAATAATATAGGGGTGATTTTTAAAGTTCATAAGGTGAAATTCATTCTTGATGATGAATTTTAAAATCCACCTTGCTTATTTTTAAATGCATATGCATTTTGAAAGGAATGTTTTGTATAGTTGCCAGCATTATCCTCTCTATCTCTCTCCCTCTGACCTACCATCACACACACACAGCATGCACACAGAAAATGCACACACACTCACACACACACACACACACTTCTTCCCTCTCTCTCTGACTTGGTCCTCTTACCTCAAAAGGACTAAAATATAGTAGACCCAAATCTAAACCAAAAACATGTATTGAACCATTTAATTTTAAAGTACTTCCTATGAAATACTACGGTTTGTTCCTTTTACCTATGAGTAAACAGAAGAACAGAGAAGTTCAACAAAATTCAGTGGTACAAATATCACAGAGAAGAAAACCCAGGCAGTCAACACAGTCCTAGAACAGAGAAACCAGACCACTAGGCCAAACATCTGCCACAGAAAACAAGATCTGATGTCTTCCTAATGTGCACCTGGGTACAAATCCTGGTTCTGAGTAAATAGAGAATGAATGAGTTCCTAATCTTTTAATCACAAGCAGTATTGCCTTGCAGAGAATGCCTCTCTCTATAAGTGTTCAGGCAGCAGAGGGGAAATGGGCCCAAGCTGTAAGGTATTGTCCCCATCTCAGGAGCTCCTAAGAGTCCCTCTGCTGAAGTGTAGCCATCCCTGACACTACACTCCCATCTTACTCCACCCCACACAGAGACATCAGCAGCTCAGGCAGTTGACCTCATCTGGTATCATCTTAAAGCCCTCAATACTCCATTCCTTCAAGCCTCTGAAAAGAGTTCTGAAAAGGAAAAAAGAAGGGGGAAGAAGTCTTAGAGTCATTAGCATACCACAAAAAAATTCCACCAATAGTTGTTTATCTAATGAAGGTGGGGGCAAAATATTTTCAGGGGTACATGAGTACTTGTCAGGAATTGGCTTTTCTTTTATTTTTGTAGGGGCCAGGCCCAACAGTGCTGGGAACCTTGAGGTTATAAACCAGGGTCCTCTGGCAGTGAAGACCTGACAGTTTGGTTTTTTCAAGTCCAGTGATGCTCAGGGATCACCAGAGCAGCCTTCAAGGGTTCTGAAGGGGAGCATTCAGTACAAAAGATCGAGTTCAGGGTCACAGGCGTGCATAGCACATACTCTACAACTCTCTTCAATAATTCCGAATTGATTCCAGTATGATGGAGCCTGTATATTCTAGCACAATGTTTCCCAAAGACCACACCATTATCATCTGTGGGGTGCTGAAATGTTGGGTGGTATACTAGAAGCATCAGGTGCAATTTGGGGCTCCATGTGTTTGCATAAGAAGGTTGCTTTTTTATGCTTTTGCACTCAGGGAGGTGCCAAGTGGCTTATTTTTCCCTGAACAAAGTGTGGTGAAAGGTCAAATAAATATGGACCTTTAGATCTAGAGATTATGCTCTCAGTCTGTGTTTATATCTCAGTCTGGACACAGAGGCCTAGGTGTCAATCCTGATTCCCATTTGGTGATATATTCTCATTCAACTTCTCACTGTATCTAAGTATGAAGTGAATCCAGTGAATTGAATGAGTCAAGAAAAGTTTCCTCTTGGCATTCCATTCCCTTCTCCAGGCCCAAGCTACTCAGGGACTTGTTCAGTAGGATTTACTGTTAGATGCTTCCCTTGGGTACAAGACTTCCTGGAGGTGATGCCTGAGCTGATAACTGGAATGTGAGTTGGCATCCACCTGGCTTCTATATTGTGCAACTATTACAGTCAATGCAAGGGTGCCTTATGTGGATGACACTCTCTCCATGTTAGATCCTGGCCAAAGTTGCATGTTAGATCCTAGCACCACAAAATTTCTATGCAGTCAGCTCTCATCATACATAGATTCCACTGGTGGGTGAATTTTTGGTTAGAATTTACTTGCTCCCCCTAGTCAATACCTCTAGTATTTTTGTAGTCCCTGCAGACTTGGTCAGAGCTATGAATAATTGAGTGCCTGGTCCCCACTTTCTAGCCAGGATTAGACAAGACAATGTTCTGCCTTCTTGTTTTTTCTTCTCACATTTTCCTCACAAGTATTTTACAAGTGTCCCTGTATCAGTTCATCTTGTGCCATATATTCAACATCCATACTTTTGTCCAGTTTCTATTAGTGATGTCACTTTTTAAAATGTTTCCAGGCTTGCTACACCAAGAGTTTATGATGTGCCTCACAGATAAATAAATGTACTTTTTCTTCATTTGGACATGAATGATAATGCTGGTAACTGGTAATGATGTTCATGAATCAGCAATGATAGTAAATAAGATGACTTTAAACAAAAGCATACATAAAACAAAATTGTGTCCTAGAGTTAAGGAAAATGGTATGACCTACATATGTTGAAGCTTAACAGTGCTTTTCCCAGGATTAACATCTCACTGATAAAGAAGTGAACTTATGGAACATGACTACACAAATCTTAGGGATACCAAGACTGTATATAGATGTGTGTTATATACAAGCTAAGAATATATACATATGTTTACTTAGTTTGCTTCTTTCTTTTTTTTTTTTTATTTTGGGCCACATCCAGTAGTGCTCAAGGCTTACTCCTGGCTCTGCATTCAGAGATTATTCCTGGCAGGCTCAGGGGACCATAGGAGGTACCTGGCATTGAACTAGATTTTCCATGTACAAGGCAAATGCCCTACCTATTGTCATCTGGCCCCAACTCACTTCTTTTCTATATTTACTTTATGTATACATCAGCATGTATATATA
>PVKC010003508.1:0-38848 GCA_004027635.1 Crocidura indochinensis | reverse complement strand
CACACACACACACACACACACACACACACCCCTTTTGTGCCACATTCAACAGCCTCGCCCCTCAGAAATCACTCCTAGCAGGCTCTGGTGAACATATGGAATGCTGGGGATTGAACCCAGGTTGACCTTGTGCAAGGTAAATAAGTGCCCTACCTACTGTGCTACGTTCTGGCCCTTAATCACCTATTTAAAACCCTTCTGTTTTAGCCACTCCCCAAGCCAGAGAACACTTATTTTTTGCAGAGCACCGCTGCATTTTGCAGAGATAACCCTTAATCTTCAGGGAGATCTAAGGATCCATTTATTTCTGTAAATAGACTTCATCTGCTGCCCTGCCCCTAACCCACTTCCAGTTCCCTGTCTTGTCTGAACTTTCTAACCCTGGTATGGATTACCATTGTAATTGGATTGAATTTCAAGTTTTTCTACTGCTGGATTGATGACTGGAATCAATTGCTTATCATTCATCTAAATACACTTCCTTTTTTAATTATTTTTTTCTCCTACTTCCTCCCTCCTTCTGGATTTATTTATGAAATATTTAAGTGAGCCAGAGTCATAATACAGCTAGTAGGGCATTTGCCTTACATGTGGCCAACCTGGGTTCAATCCTCCGCATTCCTCTATGGTCCCCTGAGCCTGTCAGGAGTATTTCTGAGCGCAGAACGTGATGTAACCCCTGAGTGCCACCAGGTGTGGCCCACAAACAAACAAACAAAAAGAAATATTTAAGAAATATTTTTACTATTGATTTTAGTAGGACTTGGGGGGGAAGAAGAGTCAAAATTGTTTGTGAACATAGATTCCATTCTCTCCTTTTTTACTTTTTTGGTGGTGCTGGGGATCAATTTGAGTCTGTACTCTGCCTGAGCCACATTTCTTGACACCTATTCTACTCTTAACACACAAGACCAAGGTGGTTTGGTCAGAGTTAACTGGAATATTTTCAATAGATAAGTGGTTATTTTAATTTTAATATGTGAAAGACAAAAGGGGTACAGAATATGGCTCTCAAGTACAGTAGCCAAATGCAGGTCTGCAAAGAGGGCATTGGTAATAGAAAATAATTTTATTTCTTCCTTTATTATGAGCTATTCCTTTAATATCTAAGCATGATTTTCAGGAAAATTATAATTCAATATACAAAAGCTAGCATGCTATTTTAACTATGAAGAGGCAAAAATGGTTAACTTTACTTCTACTATTCAGTGCTAACCACTGATAAAGAGCTTCCCCCATCTCTTCACTGTGTTTATATATGTATTTTCTGTATGTTTATGTATTAATTTATAGTCATTTTGTTTCTCCCTTAGTGTTTCCATTCTGAAAGTATGTATCTTGAATAGTCTTATTTTTACATATAATCTAGAGATAATTTTAACTATCTAATAGATAGCATTTGTTAGATTACAAATTATGTGTCAGGAACTGGAATAATAACATGTTTATTTGAAACTTAATCATCCTCCCCTTGCCTTTGTTTTTGTTGTTAAATTGATGACTGGAGGTTGCATGTCTGGGTGTGTTGTTTATACTTCTTTAATTGTGAGTGCTTGCCAGGAGGTGCATACTTCTGTTGTGGCACTTGCACATACCTGGCTTCCATGGCCCAGTGATCATACATATTGGTACTGGGGGATTCCAAACAACAGAGATTCAAGGACCATGCTTGTCTATGGGAGGCACTGGGAATCGAACTTATGGTCTCATGAATACAGTGGAGGTATTTTTGCCACTAAGGCAACTCTAGACCTTTGTTATCTTTTTTTTTTAATCCTTCTTACTCTTATATATCAGATTACAAAATAATTATTAGAAAGTATAGGGGCCCGGGAGATAGCATGGAGGTAAAGCGTTTGCCTTTCATGTAAAAGGTCATCGGTTCGAATCCTGGTGCCCCAAATGGTCCCCTGTGCCTGCCAGGAGCAATTTCTGAGCATGGAGCCAGGGGTAACCCCTGAGCACTGCCGGGTGTGACCCAAAAACCAAAAACAAAACAAAACAAAACAAAAAACAAACAAAAAAAAACCGAAAGTATAAAACATTCACCCAGATACCCCATATATTAATACTTTATTACATTTTTTCCCTCTCGCCCTGATTCATTGCTGAAGTGTTGGAGAATAAGGTGCAATTTTGACCTTCATGTACCTAAATGCTTATGAGTACATTTTCTCAAAAATAAGGATATTCTTTTTATGGAACTGCAGTACACTGATAAAACCAGGAAATTAACATTGATTTAATCTTTTCTAATCTACATACTTGTTTTCACCTACTGTCCCAATCATGTAGGTTTATAGAAGAAACTTTGGCAATGGAATGCATTCAGGAAATTATTTTAATTTCCTTTAATCTTGGACATTTTCTTTGTGTATGTGTATGTTTATGATGATATTGTTGAAGAGTGGGCCATTTATTTTGTAGAGTTGTCTCTGACGTGGTTTTATGTGTTGTTTTCTTGTGATTGGGCTATAGTCATTCAATTTGGGCAGGAGTACCAAGTAATGTTATGCCTTTTAGGGCATCATATCAGGAAATACAGTATGTTGAAATATTGTAAAGTGATACTGATCACTTTTATTAAGGTTTTCCTATCTAAAGTTGTAAGATGAGCCTAGCTAGGGCCTCTTGTATCTAAAACTTACATAATTTTAATGCATTACTTTAGGTTTTCAAAAATAGTGAGACATGGCTCGAAGAATGACAATACTGAATCATCAGGAGACAAGAATTTAGTTGGAGACAAGATTGAGTCAACTCTATCTCTTAGAAAAACTTAGGGGTAGTGTCACAATAATGACATAAAATATTCATGTAGAGGATTGATGGAATTTGAAAATCACTTAGGAAGCATCATGAAAGTGAGTCAGGCAGAAATCACTAGTGGGTACTAAAATTAGAAGTTTAGATTTAATTTAAGTATTTTCCCAATAGAAAATAAAAATGACTCTTTTTTTTTTTTTTTGGTAATTGACAATATTTTGCAATGGTGTCTGCTGTAAGTGTACTGCTTTTATAAGGATTCTTATTAATTTCACTAAGAATGAGCCTTGCTGTTATTTTCTCTAGGTCTCTGTTCAGTCTTTCAGTAATGACAGATTCATAGAATCTGTTCTGAGATGTTAACTTCCTGTAAGGGGAAAATAGTTTCTTTTTTTTTTTTGGGTCACACCCGGCAGTGCTCAGGGGTTCCTCCTGGCTCCATGCTCAGAAATTGCTCCCGGCAGGCACGGGGGACCATATGGGGCACCGGGATTTGAACCGATGACCCTTTGCATGAAAGGCAAACACCTTACCTCCATGCTATCTCCCGGGCCGTGTAAGGGGAAAATAGATGGGGTTTCAGAAAGACCATTGTGACAGAGTGGGCTGTGGGGGAACAGTTGGGTATTTGTCTTTGAAACACTTTTGTGTACAAATGATTAAAAACACATTTTTTAGGGCTGGTGAGATTGCATACAAAGTAAAGTGCTTGCCTACCATGCAGCTGACCCATCTGATCCATGGCATCACTTGTCCCCAGCACTGCCATGGGTCAGTTCTTGAGCACAGAGCCAGGAAGAGCCCTAACCACTACCAGGAGAAACCAAAATAAAATCAAAACATTTTTAGAGATGTTGAATTTTTCCTCCCTTTGCTGGGAATTCTTAAAAATATGTGCATATGTTTCCCCTTTAAAATAAATAGGGCTAGATTTGTAGACTGAAAGGGAGCACAAGCTTTGCTTGGTGGAGGCACTGCATGGTCTCCTGAACACATTCAGGAGTGACTCAGGCACACTGCCAGGACCAGCCTTCTCCTCTCACTCCCCTCTAATACTTCAAGGTGTAGTCAAAAACACAAAAAACCCTCAAAACTAAAATTAGAAGTTAAAAGAGTAACAGTATTTATTTAGAAAGTCTCAATTTGGGGGGGGGGGGTGTTGGACCACACCCAGTGGTGCTCAAGGGCCACTTCTGGCTCTGCGCTCAGAAATTGCTCCTATCAGGCTTGGGGGAACCATAGGGTGTGTCTGGGATGGAATCCGGGTCTTGACACCTTACTCGCCCACCATGCTATCTCTCTGGCCTCTAAAGATACTTGTAAAATGACAAAGAAAATGTGCAATAAAACTCTAGCATTGAGAGGTAAGGTGTCTGTGCCTTGCAAGCGTTAGCCAAGGAAGGACTGCGATTCGATCCCCCTGCATCCCATATTGTCCCCCCAAGCCAGGGGCAATTTCTGAGCTCTTAGCGAGGAGTAACCCCTGAGCATCAAACAGGTGTGGCCCAAAAAACAAAAACAAACAAATAAAACCCTCTAGCATTGAAAGTGTTAGTTCCCCCATAGCTGCATCATCTATAGATGTTGTTAGCTTTTCAATTTTTTGTTCTTCTAATAGGTATTTCAATATATATATATATTCAATATATATTCAATATATATATATATATATTGAAATACCTATCTGCTATGCCATCTCTGACCCCCCCCAATATAGTTTTAATGTTTAATTCTCTTGCTGGTAGCAAGATTGAACATCTTAATACATATAACAGTCATTTTAATATTTTTGATTTTAAATAGTCTTGCCATTTATTTTAACAACAGGGTTTTAATTTTTTAATCCTTTAATATATGAACAGCAGTGAGTTCCTTAAATACTACAGTTAGTTGTTAGTTGTTCCTTATAAATAATGTTATTATGTATAGTTCAGTTTTTTCAGTCTTTAATCTGAATTTGGGGTTAAATTATATTCAAGGTAAAGGGGAACTCACTGTTTTATTTTTCTAATATGTTTATATATATAAAACTATATATATAGTTTGTATATAGTATTTCAGTACCTTGGATTTTGTTTTTAATGGATACTGTCTAAATTTATTATTTTTTCAAATACAATTTAGTTATCCCAGCACATTTTCTTTAAACCTTGACACATTTGGGGTGTAGGTGTGAAGAAGAGGTTAGAAAGGTTGGAGTCTTTGGGGGATGGAGGTGGGTACACTTGTAATGGGTGTGGTGTTGGAATGATGTACATGGGAAACCACTAACTATTGTAAATCACAGAACCTCAATCAATAAAAAAGTTAAAGAATAAATAAATAAAACATGTGTATAAGATGACATGTGGTAGATACTCAGTATAAATGTGTTAAGTGGGTAGTTGGATGTATGAATAAAAAAATGGACTGGAAAGATTAAAGCCTATGATTAAACCTGGATTAGCTATATGCAAAGCAAACATCCTACCTGCTGCACTACGTCTCCACCCCTATCTTTGCTTTTCAGTCTTGTTTCATCAATAAGAATTGGGACTTGAGAGCCAGAGAGATAGTATATTAGATAGGGGGTGCTTTGCCTTGTTTGTGGCTGACTTTGCTTTGATCTCTGGAAAACTGTATGGCTCACTGAGACTGCCAGGAGACTGCGAGCAGAGCCAGGAGTAAACCCTGAGTGCTGCCAGAAGTGGCCCCAAGACAAAAACAAACATACATAAAGAATTGGGAATTGGTGGGACTGGAGTCATAGTATAGTGGATAAGCCCTGTATTTCATGTATTTCTGGGAGTGGCCTCAAAAACAAAAGAAAAAGACAAACAACAACAAAAAAAACCCCACAGAATTGGGAATTAGAACTGAAAATTAGCATATTCCAGGCCAGTTTTAGCTTGGCATTGCTCTGCTGCTTGAGCAGCCATGAACCCCTGTTAATCTTTTTAGTTTATTCTGGTTTCTGGTTCTCCTGTGTGGCCTATTTCAACTGAGAATTTGACATATAGGTAAAAATCTTCAAAGTAGCAAGTCACAACAGCCATCAAAAGGTAACTATGCTGTGTGCATTGAAGCACATGGTTGAAAATTTGCTGGAAATTATAAAATGATTCTGATAATTTGCAGAATTTTCTTTTAATTGGTTTTGCCTAAAACAAAAATAAATGTTGGTGCTGATTCAGATATAATCTGAAAGTTGAGAAGCCATAGAAATGAAAAAAAGGGAAAAAAATTCTACTCTGGTAAGATTTTTGGTCATCTTTTAGCATCAGGAAGCTGACTTCAGATCTTCCTCACTGATGTATCTTCCTCACTGCCTCTTGTTAGGTAGAGGCCCGAGATTTCATTACACATAACTTTGAGAGGGCCTAGGTTTCAGAACAAAGTAGAGTTTTAATCTTGGTTATTTAAAATCCCCTTGTATCTGTTTTATTAGGAGTATTATTTTTTTTAAAGGAGAAACTTAATTTGCATCTAGCTATAAAGAGTGACATTGTGTCTGGAAAGATGCAGTACTAACAGTATGTGGTCCCACAAGAGCACTTCTCAACTCCCCTGATGGAGTGCTGACAATCTGTGACAGCCTGTGAGTTGTTGGACAGCAGTTAGGGAAGATGGGTAGCAGAGTGAGGCTGTTGCTTAAATTATTGAGAAGGTAGGGATGGGGAAAAAAAGAGAGAAGAATGGAGCAACTCAGACTCTGTGGGCATTTTTAGAGTAGAAACTATTTTGGATAATTCTACAACTGAAGTCAGCACGTATGTGTATGTTTTGAAGTAAAAGTTTTGTATTTTGTATGTTTTGAAGAGTTCAAACGTCACTGTTCCTTATATTGCTTTATTCTGTAATTAAAATAGTCACGTTTGATATTTAGTTTAAATATTTTGGAGAAACTAGAATGGTCACTTTGCTAGGAAGAGAGACTCAGAAAGTAAGGGAATGGTCATAGGCTTGTCTTTTTTTAGGAATCATTGCAATGGTAGAAATACCAGATATCTATACCCAAAGTGTTTGGACCCTTATCTCAAGTATTTATTTATTAGATGTTATACATATACATATATACCACCAGCTGTTTTGGTAAATGTTTTGGTAAAAAATTGGACTTATGGTAGCTGTCTTTATCAGATAGCAACTTTTAGTTTTGGGATACTATTTGGATCATGAGTACGTTATAACTTGGGGGCAATTCGTTATTTACTGTAGTTCTTTCTCTGATTATAGGAATAGTTAATGTAAATTTATTCTGTTGTTGGGGATCTGGGTTGTTTTCAGATTCTGGTTATTGTAAATAGCACTGCAATGAATATAGGTTCACAGAAGGCATTTTTGTATTGTGTTTTTGTGTTCCCAGGATATATCCCTAGGAGTGGTATAGCTGGATCATATGGGAGTTCAATTTCCAGTTTTTTGAGTGGCTAAAGGAACAGTGGTACATATACACAATGGAATAGTATGCAGCCATCAGGAAAAACGAAGTCATGAAATTTTTCTATACATGGATGGACATGGAAACTATTATGCTGAATGAAATAAGTCAGAGGGAGAGATAGACACAGAATAGTCTCATCTATGGGATTTAAGAAAAATAAAAGACATTACTGCAATAATACTCAGAGACAATAGAGATGAGAGTTGGAAGGACCGGCCCATTATATGAAACTTACCACAATGAGTGGTGAATGCAGTTAGAGAAGTAACTATATGAACAATTATCATGACAGTGGTAGTGAGTGAGATTAGTATGCCTGTCGAATACAGGCAGGGTGGGGGAGGAGAAGGATGGGGGGATATTGGTGGTGGGAAGATTGAACTGGTGAAGGGTCCTTTTTTTTTTATAACTAAAACTCAACTACAAACATGCTTGTAATCATGGTGCTTAAATAAAGATATTAAAAAATAAAGTAAATGTATTTTCTCTTCTGGATATTAGACCTGACCTAGATTTAGGATTAGGTTTGGGGCAGACTATTTCAGAATTTATCTTTCTAGTTGATCCTGTTTTTTGTTTGTTTGTGTCATTTTCAAGACCACACTCTGGTGTGCTCATACCTTACACCTGGCTCTGCACTTAGGAATCACACCTGGTAGGGCTGGAGGGCAAAATAAAGTGCCAGGGATTGAACTAGAGTCAGATGCAAGCAAGACAAATGCCCTACCCTTTCCACTATTCTGTCCATGGCTTTTATTTGTATTAAATATGATTTTTTTGGTCATATCGTTAAACTAAATAAACATAAGGAAGATGTTGATTTTCTGGAAATAGGAAAGATAGGTTGACCTCAATAGAACCTCCCCTCCTCCAAAGAAAGGTGAAAGGATATTGATTTTCTATGTCAGCTTTCACATAAAACTAATTTTATTCATTTATTTTTGGTCATTTGATTCATTTTTTTCTTTCCTCCCTTCAAGGACTATGCCTCTTTTAAACAGAATATCTTGGTTCCTGTTGTACTTTGGATTCTTTTATGGGTTTGTTTTGGTTTAGGGCCACATTTGGCAATGTGCAGGGGTTAGCTACTCCTGGTTCTGTGCTCAGTAATGACTCCTTGCGGTGCTCGGGGATCATATTCCTGTTTCAACTCTTTCTATTGTCAGTGATAGGATATTACTTTATCCCAGAATAGACCAGGGAAAGGAATTAATTTCAGGTACAGTTGGAAATACAAGATACTCAATATGTAGTGAAGGCAAGAAGTTTTAGAAAGGTGTTTTTATTTTTTTCCTTGTCTATCTGTTTTTCCCCATCTTTCTCCCTCCCTGTTCTGCTGTGTATGTATGCATGCATGCATGCTCTCATGCATATTTGTATGTGTATATATGCAAAATAGGAAACAAACTTTTCTTTACCTTTCTCTTTATATTATATTGCTATTCAGTAATGCGAAGTTTTGCTCTGATGGCCTTTTGAAGTGGTCAATAATAGGTGCTAACATTAAACTTGGAGCAGTTAAGCTGGTGAACCATAGGGTTACCCTGTCACTGGAGTGTGAAAGAGACTAAGCTGTGGCCTGTTTCCCGGCTTATAAAGCGTGAAATCAATTGGTACTGATGCATGGCAACTATAATCAGTGGGCTGTGAAATAAGTTGGGGCATGAGTTGTGTTACGTTGCAAGAAAACCATCCATTGCCATAGTTCATTTACATAACTTGGGTCCCCCAGGATTCTACTGGATTCATTGTATCCAATGTTTTTCATTGCCTTGCTAGTTGGATTTTTATGAACTGTTTCTTTGAGTTATATAAGCTGTATAGCCCTAACTGCATGCAGGCGGCAAAAGCTACAAATGTCCAAGGCAGACTGGTATTAGATAAGCTATCTACTGTATTCTGGGGCCTGAGTGGTGGCACAAGGCATAAGGCGTCTCTGCCTTGCACGCACTATCCTAGGACGGATCCCCAGAGTCTCCCATATGGTCTCCTAAGCCACGAGTGATGTCTGAGTGCAGAGCCAGGAGTAACCCCTGAGCGTCACAGGGTATGGGCCCCAAAACAAAATCTACTGTATTCTTAAGATTATGCGGAAAATACCACTTGTAACAGGTGTTTGTGTACATGCTTCTTCTCTTTCATATTTGAAACTGCACTTTATATTGTACTCTGAAGCTTCTTTCTGTCTTGAGCTTCCTCTCTAGAACTCTGTTAGCAGTTTCACTGGCCATTGCTTCTGTTTCTCTGAGAAGGGAACTATGTGGAAAAGAATAATGGTTTAAAATTGTTTGGGGAGTTGGTAGGAATACGTTAGTGATTGTACCGTGGGGGAATAGAAAAGAGAGAGAGTTCCATCTCCTGACACCTGGTGAGATGCTTCACCAGATGGCCTTGAGGGTGAGGCAAGGTGAATGAGGAAGCTTAACAGGCAATAGTGAATTCCTATCAGCAGCACTTTTTAATCTGGCATTATTTACAGTAGATATACCATGAAAACATTAAAGTTCTTATATTCTTACCCTGTTGACTTTCTTTCTTATAGCAGTCTATAAACTGTTTGCCTTGTATTTATATGAATTCTGGGCAAGTTGTGACTGTTTATTAATTAACACATTATTGTGAGACCATTTTATTGGATATTAGATAGTGTAGTGTGACAATTAAAAGTGGAACCTCGAAATACTAAGCAGTACTTACTTAGAAGCAGATTTCTCATCTGTAAAGTTGAGATAGTCATCACTATTGTAGTTAAATAATATATAAATATCATTTAGTACAGTTTTTGTCACTCGTAAGCTCTTATCAGACAGTGTCTATGTATTTTTTCTTTGATTTCCTGTTACAACTATTGATAATTCCTACCATTACTTGACTTCTACTTGTAGGGCCCGAACTGTAATGAAACAGAAAACATAATTAGACATGGTTCACAGCAGCATATTGTGAAAAATAAGTCATTATTCTTCTAGGTATAGCTTACCATATCTTCAGAACCATATAGAAAGTGTTTAAAAGGACTGTTTTTTTTCAGTAAATGGTTCTTTGTGTTGACTTAGGGTAACCTTGCAAATGAGTATGAAAAACTGATCACTAATGTATTTGGTTAATGGAAATTAAACAGCCTTTTCTGTTAACTTAAGGAGAATATAGAAATAAAATAAAAAAAAAAACCCTAGGACTTACCAACCATTTCTTATTGGCAAATACAAGACAGAAAGACACCTGAGGAAACTATATCTGTTGTGGAATTCTTTGTTTTATGCTAAGAATTGTTCGTGTAGAGTTCTTGTTCAATGTAAAAAGTATGTTTCTGTGGGAACAAGATGGAAACGTCATCCTGATCATTTATACTAATGGATGCAAGCATTAGTGTGAGTAATATATTTGGTTTTGATGTACATTATGTGATTATGTTTGAAGCACAATTAACTTTCTGATGAAATTTTGCTGAGTTAGTAGATCCTACTTACCTACTGGGGAGAAAACTGGGTAAGAGCTAAAATGATGGGGCCTGGGAGATAGCATGGAGGTAAGGCGTTTGCCTTTCATGCAAAAGGTCATCGGTTCGAATCCCGGTGCCCCATATGGTCCCCGTGCCTGCCAGGAGCAATTTCTGAGCATGGAGCCAGGAGTAACCCCTGAACACTGCTGGGTGTGACCCAAAAACCAAAAAAAAAAAAAAAAGAGCTAAAATGATAAAAAAAAATCACTAGTTTAGTGTGTCCTGGTCTGCATTTCTATGCATATAAATATAATAGTTAGATAAATTCATCAATATGTTTCGCCTTTAAATTGACGTTACATGCCGTGATTGTTGCAAAATCTTTATTTAGGAGGTAGCTTATCAATCAGGAAATAAAGCAGTGACACATTTTGGCCACCAGGGGGTGAAATTCAGTCAGTCAATTTGTGCTCTGTATGGGACCAGAATTTGGTGTCCTTGAAAGGGAAGAAGAGGACATAGTGTATTGAGTTAAAGTTATGGAAAGTTTTGGTTGGCTTATGTTTGTATTTTTTTCCTCATAATGTTACTAAATTGGACTGGGATAAATGAGGAGAATGGAAGGGTTGAAGTTTTCTGTTGCCTGGGATTTATCTAGTTTTAGTGAACAATTTAGTTAACAAAAGTTAGTGAACAATTTTCAGGTGACCAACCCTTGGACACCTTCAATGGGAAGTACAAAGATATGTGTAACTAAATTTAATTATTCCCTTTCGTCCCCCAAATATCCAATTATATATAATGACACTTAATTCCCCACATTAACTTTGGAATCCCAAAGTAGATATGGAATGAAATACACTAGGAGAGTGACCACAGCACCTATCTGAAACTTAGGTATTATTTAATTTTGCTAGTAATATCTGTTTAGCCATCGACATTAAACCTCAGATTCTTGGTTTCCTTATTATAAAACTGAGAACATGGAATTCTGGCCCACACAATCCGTCTTAAGTAATGATTCTAAATTATGTATAAATTCTTTGATGTTTATGTAAATGGCAGCTATTCTTCATATGACATTGTAATTAAGTAATATCTTATAAAAATAGTCCATGATTCAGAAACAGAGCAATAGATGTTGTTAATGGCATAAATATTAATTAAAGTATTAAACTACCACAGTGGCAAGAAGGACGACAGTTACTACTCCACAGAGGCAGTTTTCTACTCCCATAAATACACATACATTTTCTAAGCATAGACTCAGGATAGCAGCAAGTCAGTCAAAAGTGGCCAGGGCTAGGGTCAGGACAAGCTAATTGGGGCTGTATTGCTAGTGGAACATTGAGAGAAGTAATTTGGGGACATAAGAGTTAGAAAGAATGGGTTCTGATCATCTGTAGCAAAAAGCTGGAGTCAGTCCATCCATTTCTTCTAGCCATATGAGTGGGGCTAACTTTGATAGTGTCCAGCTGTATGCGTCTGAGTTTCTGAAAACACAGGACCACAAAGAGATATGCCGGAAGAGTTCCTAGAATGGGGTAGAGGAAAATGAATAGATAATCATGCTTATGAAAACGGGCAATTATTAGGATTATGGTTTGATATAGACACAAGAGAGTAGAAGTCAACTGGGCAGATTAGACAGAAAGAGCATATTCAGATTATATGCAAAACACAAAAAATTTTATTTGTGCCCATATTCGGCATTCAAAGTTGTAGGCTAGGTCTGTTTGGTATATCTAAGTCTACACTGTGAACTCTTCGTGGTTAATATAGTTCTAAAAGCTACATATTCCACTGCATATACATATTCACAGATCTGTTCACTCTTATGGCAGTGTTCATCTCTCAGGACTGGTGAGTAAAACAAATTGGCACGCAAGCTAGCTGTTCAAGTGCTTCTAGGAATGGAGCCCAGTTCTCTTCCCTTTGGACTTTAGCTGTTGGAATGCATTGGGTTAGCAGCTAGAAAGATTGAAACTAGCATTTCAGCTTAGTTCATGACAACAGTGAAGCAGAGGTATTAGAATTCCTATTCTATAGGTTTACACTGCTAGTAACTTAACCTGATTGTGTGTCTTAATATTACTGGGCTTCTGACCGCTGAAATATGGCTTGGATCGATGGTGGTTTGGAGAAAGTAGAAAGAGGGCTATCCATCATTCTAGGGCTCCATAGAAGCTGCCTGATAATGCTGCTTTCACCAAGCAGCCATCTGTCCATCCATCCATCAGTAGGATGAAATGAGATTTAGTGGAATAGGCAGCCGTAACTCTGAGACACTTTCTAACCAATGATTGCAGCTCTGGCCCGAGTCTTACCACAAAACACAGCACTGGGGTTTGGCGGGATGTGGAAGCAAATGCAGTACCATTCCCGTCACTGCCAGCTTAGAGAGTGTGTGTGTATTCAGTATGAGGCTGGAGCACAGCCGAGCTTTGACTTAACTTGGGGTGACAAGCAAATAGAAATTATCTTTCAGCTCCATACTGTTTTATGAGTTCAACAGACACTGTTTATGTTTGATTTGGAGAAGAAATCGAATTAGGACTTCTTAAAAAAAATTTTTTTTTACTAGAATCATACCACACAGTTTAGCCTTGAAAACCAATAATTTATTTTGGCAGGGTGTTTTTTAAGTACTCATGTTTCAGGAAGAGACCACCGTTTTCTCAGTAAGAAGCACTGAGTACTTCTGGCATTTTGCAGTTCTTTATGGTAATGAGCGATGAGGTTAAATTAATTTAAAGGATAATCTAATGATTGTATTTACGTAAATTTTCTACTCTTACTGTTTTCAATTTGTTGTTAGGGCCCCACTCACTGGTGTTCAAAGGACACTCCTGTCAGTGCAAAGTGTGCCTTCAGCCTCTGACCTTTTTTCTCTAAATCTTCATTTTTTGGGGTCACACCTGTTGACTCTCAGGTTAAGGAATAATCCTTATCAAGTTAAGAGCACAGGAAGGCTCTGCTCAGAAATTATTCCCGGCAAGCTCTGGGGACCATATGGGACGCCGGGGATTGAATTCATGCCAACCATGTGCAAGGCAAATGCTCTACTCACTGTGCTACCTTTCCAGCCCCTAAGTCTTCACTTTTTACTTACATTGTTGAGTAGCAGAAATTAATTTTCTTTTCTCTGTGCTTTATCAGTGGTGTCATATGAAACAAAAGAAAATGTTAATGGAAAAATGGATGAGATAAGCAGCAAGAGAATGGGGAAGTGACTGAATGGTGATTAAGGTGCTTGCCTTGTATGTGACTGATTTATGTTCAATCCTTGTTCCTGCATGACTGACCCCTGTGTACCTCCAGGATTGACTCATCCTACCTCCAGCACTCTATCCACTCAAAAGAGGAACCAAGAAGCTTAGAACCCAGATAGTCAGGGTGTAGGTATTGAATGTTAACTCTTACCTTTCTGCTTTTGCAGGGCACCTCATCTTCTCAGACCCTCGTTTACTGAGTAGCCCTCTGCTCCCAGTGCCTATCTTGTACCTTTCCAAGCCATGGCCAGCTTCCTTGACATTTTTTTGCAGTGGTCACTTTGGACTTTCTCTCCTGCTCTTTGTTCTGAAGCCTTGCTTTTCATTTTAGAGAGGGGGAGGGGGTCTGAGAGCCTAATGTACCGGAGATGCTTCGGAAATGAGGGCCTTGGATGAATTCCTGGGCCTATTGATCCACCAGCAGTTTATGCATCCTGACATTCATAATCTCAGTAGACTGCTGATGCTCCTGATTAATGGGCCCAGGGGCTGTCCATCCGTCACTTCACATTAATTACTGAAGAGGTGTTTTTCCAGTGATTTACCTGACAGTGGGCTGTGATAAATACCCCTAAGCAGAGTGGGCAGTGATTAATCACAGGGCCACACCCCTCCCCCCACGTTGCTTCCCCCCTAACCACAGACCTGCATTGGGACCTGACCAAAGAGTGCCCCCTCCCCAGAAGCTATCTATCTCCATAATTGCTTGTGGGTGCATATTTATTGGAGCATGGGACCTGGCAGATAGTATTCTAGAATTTGTGCCAAAGATGATGAAAAATAAATCTCCCCAGAAGGAAGAATAACTTGTATGTTTTTACATGGGGGCAGAGGAGTCTATGTAAGCTGTCTTGATGTTGCTTTTATGAAATCTTAAGGAAGCATTTCCTACATGCTCTGCCTGTACTCAACACTGATGGTTGCTCTGCCAGCTTTAAGAAGAGCAGAAAGCATAATTTTTATTTTGTGATAGTTGTATCTTTTCAAGGAGAAGCTGTGAACAAATACGAGAAATTTTAGAACATTTTAAGGCACTACTCTAATCTTGGGAGGATGGCAGTAGAACTTCAGGACTCCATTTCGTTGTGGTCTTGGAAAATGAGATTTAGTTGAGTATTTAGATACCTGTATTTTTTGTGTGCTAGGCATTTTGTTCAATTTTGGAAATATAAATATGAATGTACTATAGTGGCAGATTTCAGGGAACAAGGTCTAGTGCTCATGGCTTTCTGTTAGCCAAGATATAAGACAAGATATTCCAGGGAACTGTTTCAGTTTTTAAAATTAATTCGAATTTAAAATAATGCAAAAATTTAAATTAGATTCTATGTTCTCCCCCCGCCCCAATATTATTGTTACCTTTTATGTTCCTGGGGATACAAGAAGCATGAGAAAAATAGTATCTACCTCCAAACTATATTATGAAGTATGAGATGACATTCGTAAATGAAACATTTAAGCAAGAATAAGGTAGTGTATAATGACAAATGAAAGCCTTAGATAATGAATGCACATGAATTCACAGACAAGAGTGATCAATATGTCTTCAGATAGTTAAAGAGAAAAAAGGCTGGATATGAGATAAGCTTTTTGAATGAATAGACTTAGGTTGTTTATATGGAGATGGCTGATTTCAAGGAAGTCATTTCAGAAGTTGGAAGGAAGAAACCTTGTGACTGTCTGGTACAGAGAGAGGTTTTGTGTCTGAGAATGGTAAAAATATGATTGAGACAGCAGATTGACACTAAGTTCTGCCAAATTTTGAATGTCTGATAAAGCTTAGTTTATGTTGTGTACATTCTAGTGAGTCATGAAGGTTTTTGTGTAGAGAATCATGAAAAAAGATAAATTTCAGAAAAATTTGAATACATTGGCTTACTGAATGTTATTAAATATATCAGAATATTTTAGGATAGTTTTATTGTTCTCTTCAAAAGTTTTCCATTGTAATGATATCTTGATTAAAAATAGTTTAATGTATCTCCCTGAGTATAATGCAAAGAATTGTATGGTTTGGTAATATATGGAGTAGATAGTAGAGTCAACTATCAAAGAAGAATAAGTTTTACAATCTTTGCTCATGTGAAGTTGAATAAGTCAATGGAAGTTTTAAGTAATGACTGTGGAATTAAATTAGGAAAGACTATAGCCTCAAGTTTCAAGAGACAAATTGAACTTTAGTCTTCCTAATATAACTTCATTAAGGCTGCACTAATTACTCATTGGCTTCTTGAAAGGCACATTTTAAACCCAAGTAACAAATTAACGAGTAAGTATGTTGTACCTATATTTTGGTGTTCATTTATGGGGAATGCATTTTTTATTCAAAAATTAAGATGTAATTTATATAGAGTGAATTTACTTGTCATAGAGTACATTCTTCAAATTTTTACATGCATACAATTATATAACTCACAGTTAATTTACAGAACAATTATATCAACCCATAAAAGTTCTCAAATGCCTTTCTAGTCACCCCTTATGTGACTGGTAGATTTTCTGTATCTAATTTTAGTATGCGTGCTGCCGAAGCAAGCACAGTTTTCTTTATCTAAAGATTTACCTCTCCATATCTTATAAATGGAATTGTATCTCCCAGTGGTCAATGGTATTGAGCATTTTTGAGTGTGTGTGCTTTATATGCCATCTTTACATCTCCTTTGCTTAAGTATTATTGTTTCTGTATCTTGAGTTTTATGAATTTATTATTTATTCTGGATAAAAGTTCCTTATCAAAATATGTAATTTGCAATGGTCTTTTCTCAGTCTGTGACTTGTCTTTAAATTTGCTTTAGTAGTGTCCTTGAACAGAGAGAAGTTCTTAATTTTGTTCTAGTCCAGTTTTCTGAGTCAAAATTTTTATTTTATGCATCATATTTGTGTTATATCTGAGAAATCTACTGAAATCAGAGTCAGAGAGCTTTTTATATATATTTTATTTTAGTAGTATTATTCTTGTAGGGTTTATATTTAGATCTGTTTTATATTTATGGGATGAGATATGAATAGAAGTTAGTTTTCTGTTGTCTGTCAAAGATGGATTTTATTGTTTCAGCAACCTATCTTTCATTTATTGAAAGACTATATTAAATCACCTCTGTACCTTATTCCATTGATCTGATATTTGTCCCTCCTTTAATGCCATACTGGTTGGATTATTATTTTCTTTAAAAGTGATTTTGAAATAAGTAGTATGAGTTCTTTAATTTTATTGTTCTTTTGAAAATTTTTTCTACTCATTTTACTTTTTCTCTTTATACATTCTGGAATGATTGTTAATTTCTACAAAAAACCTCAGTTTCTGAAGGAGATTTAAGATCTTTGGAATAATTGACATTATAATATTGTCTTCCCATTCATGTGTTTTATTTAGATCTTCAATTTTGTTCATTGATATTCTATAGGACTACTTTTATTTTATTAGCTATTTTTCTTTCTGAAATACTGTTTTATTTTAATATCAATTAGAGGCATTATTTTAGATTTTTTAGGACATATTGAGTCTTTGAACATCAAGCTGTATTTGATCTATAGATTTCATATATTTTATATCATGTGTTTGGTCTTTTTATAAGTCTTTTTATCAAAGTGAGTCATTCTGTTTTTTGACTTACTGAGAGTTAATTTAGACATATGTTGAATTCTGTCAGAATTGTCTGTATATATGTGTGCATGCACAACTAATGATGTAGTTTTTCTTCAGTCTTTTGTTGTGTCAAGTTGCATTATGTTTGGGGGAAAAAGATTGTTTTCCTTTTGTTTTGAAGGTCATTACTAGGTACAGAATTTGGAGTTTTTTTCTTCCAGAATTTTAACATCTGACTTCCCTAGAAAGTTCTTATCTTGTTTTTATATATCTATTAAAAAAAAAAAAACCAACAAAACCCACAAAACCAATGTAACAGCAACAGCACTGGGACCAGAGAGATGGTACAGTGGATAGACCTTACATTCTGTCAACTGGGTTCATTTCCCAGCATCCCAGGTGGTCCCCTTCCAAGAATAATTCCTGAATGCAGAGCATGGAGAAACCCCTGAAAATTGCTGGCTCCTTCCCCAAACCTAGTTGCTTTTAAGGTTTTCTCCTATTTTTTTCTTTGCAGCTTTTAATAAGATTTATGTGGGATTCTGTTTGTTTGTTACTGGTTGGTAGTCTGCAAGTTTTTTTTTTTATATCTGGTGTTTGATTAGTTTAATAATTTTGGAAAATTCTGAGCCATTATCCCTTTAGATACTGTTCATGTCTCATCTTTTATGTCCCATCATCCCAGGTTCCCATGTAGAAGTAAGTTATTTAATGTTGTTCCATTTGGATGCTTTTTTTGTGTGTGTTCACACTCATTTCTCTCTGTTTCAGTATGCAGTTTTTATTGACTTGTCTTAACTGATTCCATGACCATATTGAGTCCACTGGTAAAGTCATTGAAGAAAATGAAGTCTAAGACTTATTAAAAAAGAAAAGAAAAGAAATATACATGAAACAATGTGGAGAATTTCAAGAATCGGAAAATAAGTTTGACATGAATGTATAGCATATATAAAAATAGTGATAGAAGAAGAGAATAATTGATTACAACTACATTGGATAGTTTTATAAGCCATGTTTAAATAGTTCTGAACATAAGAATGATGGGGAGTCATTGAAAGGTTGTAAGAGGTGAATTACTGAACAGGTAATTTCTTAAATTCTGGATGCCTGGTGAAGAATCAATGAGAACCAAATCTCTATTTGAAGGATTTGATGAGTCTTTGTCATAATTACACATTTAGCTATATGGCTTTACTTGGAATAACATTAGAGGTAGTAAAAACTGGGCAGATTATAAAGATATTCAGATATGAAGATTAGTAGAAATGAATGTAGAACGTGAAAGAGGAAAGAAGTGGATTAAGAGTTTGAACATTATTGAGTTATTTTGTAAAAAAATAAAGGAGGGGGCCAGAGCAGTGGCACAGAGCGGTAAGGCATCTTGCCTTGCTGATGCTGTAGCTTAGGACGGACCTCAATTCCATAACCTGGCGTCCCAAAATGTCCCCTAAACCAGGAGGAATTTCTGAGCACAGTAACCAGCAAAAACTAGACAAAACAAAACAAAAGCAGCAAAAATAAAGGAGGGAAAAAGAAAATGTCTAAATAAAAGTCATGGTGATTAAAGTTTTTTTCCTTATCATTTTTTTAGTATAGGCATATTAAAAACCCTACAGACTGGTTTTCTTGCTCTTTTGGAAAAATAAATAGTAAAATTGATCCTCTCAAAAGAGCTGTTCTTATCCAGAGGGAATCTTACTATACTTGATTTTATTATTTCCTTGTGTCTTCCAGCTGTTTTCACTCAACATTTAGTGGAGTAGATAATATAGAAACCTTGAGGACTTACATTAAAGAGTTGAAGTCTTCTAGGACTCCAGAATCACCTAAAATAGTAACTATCACTGATAATAGCTCATTTTAATCATTTTTAAAAGCTTTTTACAAAATATATGGTGGATGCCAACAATGTTTTTCTGGTATTGGTAAAAGCAGTCTTATTTTTCAGAAAAATTAATGATCAAAATTTTTATATTATTCAGTATTTCGGTAGTTAAGGTGGAATATATATGTATCTTCAGGAAAAGATAGTTTTTCTTTCTTTAAAAATTCATAATTGTGGGGACCGGGTGGTGGCGCTGGAGATAAGGTGCCTACCTTGCCTGCGCTAACCTAGGACAGACCACGGTTCGATCCCCTGGTTCCCCATATGGTCCCCCGTGCCTGCCAGGAGCGACTTCTGAGCAAATAGCCAGGAGTAACCCCTGAGCGTCACCGGGTGTGGCCCAAAAACCAAAAAAAAAAAAAAAATTCATAATTGTTCTGTGGTATGCAAAATTTGTAAGCACTTTAGTAATTAAATTCAATAGCAGTTTGAATCATCAAAGCTGGGTTTCCATCTTGGCTCCTGTACTTGATTAGAGGTTTGACTAGAATGTTTTTGTTATCTTAGCTATAGCTCATATGCTACTAATTGCATAAAACTCAAGGAGTTGTGCTAGTTAAAGAATACTATATATCAGTCTTTAGCATAGTCATCCATAGCTTTCTTTAGTATAGTACAAATTGAAATTATGTCACCAAGTCTAGGTCTTAAAATGTGACATGCTATATATAAAGTTTTTATAATCTCAAACAAGTCTTAGTGCTTTTCAGTATTCTAAAATTCAGTTCTGCTATTATATTAACTTTGTGAAAATAGGTAGAGCATTGGGGTTTTTAATGTAATTTTAAATTATTATGATATTAGGGATTTTTAGGATTTTATTTCACATCCTATGTCTAGCTAATTCTGACCATTTCACCAGCAAAAGTTCTGCAGCCATTCCTCCATCCTTTGTCCCCCTTTTTACCTCTAAGAAGTAGCTACATAGTCTAAGATTGATTTTTATTTCATTTATTCATATACTACTTGCTTAATTGTGGTAATTGTCTTTCACTTCCTTACATAATTAAGTTGAATAATAATCTCAAGATCCATACATTTTTGTTCCCCAAGCACACAATTCTTTTTTTTTTTTTTTTTTTTTTTTGGTTTTTGGGCCACACCCAGTGACGCTCAGGGGTTACTCCTGGCTATGCGCTCAGAAGTTGCTCCTGGCTGGCCTGGGGGACCATATGGGGCACGGGGGATCGAACCGCGGTCCGTCCAAGGCTAGCGCGGTAAGGCAAGCACCTTACCTTCAGCGCCACCGCCCGGCCCCAAGCACACAATTCTATCTCTTTAAATTATACTTCGATTTCCCCCTCCTTTCCCTTTGTTATAATGTTTGTTGCTTGCACATGCTTCATTGTGGGGCATTTGGTAGTATAAATTTATGAAGTTGGGGATCACAATAGTAGTACCACAGATCATATTTGTGCTATTGTGTTGTATCAAAATTTGAACTTTGTAGATGAAAGTCAGGAACTGTCCCTCTCAACTACATTTGTGGTAGGTATATAGTGTTGCTTTTTTAATTAGTGTTCATTGACTCATTCATTTATTTATTCATTTTTCCATTCATTTCTTTTTCCCCACCATCCCATGGTGTTGGGGCTTAAGCAAAAACCATAGAATATCTATTATGTTAATGCATCCTGATAGGAATTCAGAGTTGAAATTAAGCTATATTTATAAGTATTTTGGTTTCTAAATTTAAAAAATATTAAATTTATTTTTATTATGCTAACATTGGTTTATGAGTACAGACAGTTACAGAGATTCTTTTTTTTCTTTAATAGCAGCAAGACATTGTGGTTTTTATGAATGAACCAGATACAGCAGACAGACTGACACTGGTTTAATGTAGTTGTCACTATTTGTTTTTAAGATCTCTTCTGTAAGTAAGCATTTAGTTAAGAAGAGTCTTTTCTAGTGGGAAATGACTAATAGATTGATTTAAATAACACACGACAAAGAATTCTTATCTTTTCTGAAGAATATGTATATTCATCTAGTCTCAATTTCAAATTAAGGAGAAACATCTAAGTTGATAATATTTTGTATGTTAGGAGCATTGGTTTAACCAATGTTTATTGAATGACATTCATGTGCCAGGAATGGTACTGAATATTAAGGATAAACAACATAAGACGTTTCTGGCTTTTCAAGATTATAATTGACAGATAATAGTTTGGAATGGTGGCGGGAACAGGAAATGCCTATTACACATTCACTCAAGCAATATTTATTGTAAGCTACAGTGTGGAACAGGCATTCAAAGATCACTTAGGACCATCTAGAAGGAACAGTTCTAAAACATCTTTGCAAGTACATCTCCTAATCATTGAAAAATCTTAGGTTTGAAGTATTGCAGTACAACAATGTAATCTTAGACAAGTACAGACCCTAAAAGTTTCCTAATCAGCTTTCTTGACTCATTGGTTTTCTTCCTTGTTTACATTCTTGTTTTTATGAAATCTTTAAGAAGTGCTTCTGAAATCGTGAATGGGGAGGTGAGTCTTCCAGCTTTCTAGATACTTAATTCTATTTGCTTTTTTTTTGGGGGGGGGGGGTTTCGGGCCATACCCGTTTGATGCTCCTGGCTAAGCTCTCAGAAATTGCCCCTGGCTTGGGAGTTGGGAGGACCATATGGGATGCACCACGGTCTTCCTTGGCTAGTGCTTGCAAGGTAGACACCTTTCCCCTTTCCTCTAGCGCCACCTCACCGACACCAATTCTATTAACTTTTATTTTATTTTATTATTATTATTATTTTTATTTTATTTTATTTTTTTTTGGTTTTTGGGCCACATCCGGTGACGCTCAGGGGTTACTCAAGTTTTATTGAATAAAGAACACTCTCCATGGGGCCCGGGAGATAGCATGGAGGTAAGGCATTTGCCTTTCATGCAAAAAGGTCATCGGTTCAAATCCTGGTACCCCATATGGTCCCCTGTGCCTGCCAGGAGCAATTTCTGAGCATGGAGCCAGGAGTAACCCTTGAGCACTGCCGGGTGTGACCCAAAAACCAAAAAAAAAAAAAAAAAACCAAAAAAAAAAAAAACAAAACAAAAAGAACACTCCAGAACTTAAGATCTGATGGAATGGGCCAACATCATATGTATTGAACTTGACAGTTGGTAAACATGGAAGGTCAAATTGGTATTTTTCAGGGTATAAAACTGTTTATGTAGCTAGCATGCAAGAGGAAAAGTATGACATGCATTTTCATTAGTCATTTATGATAAGTTTATGAAGGCATTTGAAGAAACTGGTAGATTTATTTTTAATATTTTGAATAAATTTGTTAAAAGTATAAAAGTATACTACCGCAGCCTATTTTTGCCTTCCAAATATTTGTGCAAACATCAGATTTTTTTGGTTACTTCAAAACTGTTACACTCTGAATAAAATACACATTCTGAATTAATGTATTTTAAGTAGGACAAAATAAAAAATACCATCTGCAAAAATTCATTTAAGTACATGTAACATTCTATTCTAAGCATTTCTTCTAAGTTCCAGATTAATTACTAAAGACTGCAGTACTCATCATTTAAACATCAGTGGTTACATTTTTGAAAGGAAATCACTAATTTCACTAGTAGCATTACTATATTTAAAATAAAATAAAAAAAGATTAAAAGAACAAAATCTGGGGTCAAAGAGATAGCACAGCGGCAAGGCATTTGCCTTGCATGCAGAAGGATAGTGGTTTGAATCCCAGCATCTCATATGGTTTCCCCCTTACCCCCCCACCCTGAGCCTGCCAAGGGCAATTTCTGTGTGTGGAGCTAGGAGTAACCCCTGAGCACAGTCTGGTGTGACTCAAAAACCAAAACCCAAAAAAAAAAAAAAAAAAAAAAAAGAACAATATCTTATTCACAACAGGTTCTTATGGATGAAAAACATTTTAGGGTAAGGATGGGCAGAACACTACGAAGTCCATGAGAAAAGCCCTTTATTTTCAGATCTGTGTGCGTATCAGCACTTGACACAAATTATACTCTTTGCACACATATGCATATAAGCAATTATTAAATATTGAGTATAGCTTGCTTTTCCTGTCAACCTTGAATGTGTTTATGACTTTTGAACCTCTTTAAATGTTTACAGATACCACTAAATATAAAGAATAGCTGAAGAATGATGACAAAGTGATGGTAATAATAAGATGCAACTGATGTAAAGAGAATGTACAACTATGGGAGATCTGCAAATGCATGGAAAGTTTTTCTGTGGGCCTTGCCTGAACCTTTTATTGACACCAGATTCATACATGAAAGCATAAGCTCATTGACACCTGGAGTGTGAGGTCTGAAACTCATACCTTCAAAATGCAAATTTTAGTCGTGGATTGTTTAGGAACAGGATATTCACTTGTTTCTCTTGATAAAAATATTTAAGATGATGAGGCTGGAGCAATGGTGCAGCAGTGGGGCTTTTGCCTTGCATGCGACTGACCCAGGCGAACTGTGGTTTGATTCCCCTGGTATCCCATGTGGTTCCCAAGCCAGGAGTGATTTTTGAGTGCATAGCCAGGAGTAACCCCTGAGAGACACCCAAAAACTTAAAAAAAAATTTTTTTAAGATGTTCAGAAAGTATGGTTTCTTGGCCAAAGTTGCTCTTGTCTCTATACTGAAGAAAGGATTTAGCCACAACTCTCACCCAGTCACATGCATAGAACTATTTTTATGGGTGGAGATGGATTGGGGAGAGAAAAGTCTCATCACCCAACTTTACTCAGGATTTTTGAAGTAGCTATATTAAGTACCGACGTGTATATCATAACCTTTCCCTCTACCCACCTATCCTAGATGTCCCTTAGTGAACCCAGGAATTCTAATTCTTTTCTATGGAAATGTGAGGCTCCCAAGCAGTAACATCAACTACGATTCTATGTTGGCTAATAGTTCAATGCAAGGACCTGAGGATGTGTTGCTATCCAGAGCACTTCAGGGCAACACCATATGGTGCTTGACTTTGTGTTTCTAAGCTTCATAAAGAAGGCTGTTGAGTACCATATTCACTTGGGACAGAGTAAATACCTGGATCTGTTCTGGTCAGCATGAGTAAGCATATTCATGACTTCATTTTTCCTGAGTTGCATAGTATACCATTGTGTACTACAGTTTCTTTAGCCAGTCATCTGTTCTTGGGCACTTAGGTTGTTTCCAGATTCTGGCTATTATGAATAGTGCTGTAAGGAACATAGAAATGCAGAGGACATTTTTGCATTGTGTTTTTGGGCTCCTAAACTACATTTCTAGGAGTAGTATTGCTAGGTCTGATCGAAGCTTAATTTATAATTTTTTTGAGGAATGTCCATGTTGTTTTATCAAAGAACTGGACCAGTTGACATTCCCACCATCAGTCAATGAGAGTCCCTATCTCCTCTCCACCTCGTCAGCACTGGTTGTTCTTGTTCTTTGTGATGTGTGCCAGTCTCTGTGGTGTGAGATTATATCTCATTTTGATTTGCATTTTCCTGATTATTAATTATATGGAGTACATTTTACATGTGTCTTTTGACATTTTTTAAGAAAATGTTCATTTCTTCTCCCCATTTTTGGATGGATTTGATGTTTTTTCTTGTTGGCTTCTATCAATATCATAGATATTAACCCATTTCAGATGAGTATTTGGTAAAGAGTTTCTTCAGTCTGTGGGGAAGGAATCTTTGTATCCTAATCACCATTTCCTTTGAGGTACAGAAGCTTCTTAGTTTTATGTAGTCCAATTTTTTATCTTTGTTTCTACTTGCTTGGCCAGTGGTATTTCATCTGTGAAGATGCCTTTATCTTTAGTGTCATGGAATGTTCTGCCTATGTTTTCCTCTAAGTACCTTATGGTTCAAGTCTGATATCAAGGTCTTTAATTCATTTTGATTTGACTTCTGTGCATGGCATTAAAGAGAGATCTGAGTTCACTTTTTTTGCATGTAGTTGACCAATTTTCCCAACACCATTTGTTGAAGAGGCTTTCCTTGCTCCACTTGCCCCTTTGTTAAAGATTAATTGCTCATATACCTGAGGGTCACTTTCAGAATATTCAAGGTAAGGTCTGTATTTTTTTCAGTACCTTGCTGTTTTAATGACATCTGCTTTATATTACAGTTAGGGAAGTTAGGGAAAGTGATGCCTCCACTCTTCTTTTTTCCTAAGGATTGCTTTTAAGCTATTTGTGGGGGGTGGGGGTTATTGTTCATATGAATTTCAGGAGTGTTTGATTTAGTTTTTTGAAAAATGTCATGGGTATCCTGATAGGGATTGATTAAATGTGTACAGTGCCTGGGAAGTGTTGCTATTTTAATTATGTTAATCCTCCCAATCCATGAGCAGGGGATGTGTTTCCATTTTCTTTGTGTCTTATTTCTTGAAGCAGTCTTTTATTTCTTTGAATTTATACAAAGTTTTCTTTGTATAGGTCTTTCACCTCTTTAGTTAAGTTGACTCCAAGATACTTGATTTTCTGAAGCACAATTCTGAATGGGATTGTTTTTTTAAATCTCTCTTCTCTTTCACTATTTGTATATTGAAAAGCCATAGATTTTTGCATATTAATTTTGAAACCTATACCTTTACTATGCAAATCTATTATTTCTTGAAACATTTTTTGGTAGTCTTTAGGATTTTCTAAATATAGTATTATGTCATCTGCAAACAGTGAAAACTTGACTTTCTCCTTTCCTATTTGGATGCCCTTATTATCTTTTCCTTGCCTAATTGCTATGGCAAGTACTTCCAATATTATATTGAATGGAAGGCAACTTTTTGTGTGTGTGTGTGTGTGTGTGTGTGTGTGTGTGTGTGTGTGTGTATCAATTGAGTGGAAGCTTATTACTCTTGAGCTTGGTAGCTGCTCACAACACTCCTGGCTCTCGTGGCAGGCTGCTGGGCCACTATGACTAGTGGTTATAGTTCATGTCCAGCAGTTAGATTTTTAGTATTCTGGCTATCTTTATGGAAATTAAAAAAAAACAAAACAGGGGCCCGGGAGATAGCATGGAGGTGGGGCATTTGCCTTTCATGCAAAAGGTCATCGGTTCGAATCCCAGTGCCCCATATGATCCCCCGTGCCTGCCAGGAGCAATTTCTGAGCATGGAGCCAGGAGTAACCCCTGAGCACTGCCGGGTGTGACCCAAAAACCAAAAAAACAAAACAGAACAAAACAAAACAAACAACTAAGCCTGCCTGCTTGGTTTTATTCTGACCTATAAGTAGCCCAGTTTTGCATAGTTGCTTGTTGTAATTGCAACAGGAAAAATTGTTTTTTTCTTCGGTAACCCAGGAGAAGACCTGGGTAAAAGGGAACCAGTTGGTGAGGAGAAGCCATTGATAATCAATTTGAGATCTACAGTCTTCAGACTCAGTGGGCCAGTGGTGGTATGGTAAAGATCATCCTTTTCCTTTACAGAAAGAATCCTTAACACCCTTGAAGAAGACATAAAAGAGTTCAACTATCTCAAAGTGAGAAAGAAATACTTGATGTCACTAGCATGAGTATAATGAAATAGTTTTCTTTGTAGGGCAAGAGAAGAGAAGAAGCAGCATGCCTGATGTGGGCAGGGGTTTCTTGCTAGTGTAGATGACTCTCAAGCTGAAGTTACATATTAACTAGATTACTAAGAAGGCCACCTTAAAAACAGACTTGAAGAGGATACTGATGACTGAGATTTGCAGAAGGCCTCCATGCCTTTTTACCTTTCTTATTTTTCAGTACTTGAACTTTTTGATTTCAATTTATTTCAAGTGCATTTCCACAGTGATACTGTCAGATTGAGCAACCTTGAGTCCCTTCTCTTCACTTTCTTTTCTCTTCTTATCACATAGAAAACATGAACCAGGTACAGGAGTGTTGGCACAGGCACAAAAATGATCTGCATGATCCAGCATAGCATATGAGAGGAGATTCTGTTTTTGTTTATGGGTCACACCCGGCAGTGCTCAGGGGTTACTCCTGACTCTACGCTCAGAAATTGCTCCTGACAGGCTCGGGGGACCATATGGGCTGCTGGGTTTCGAATTACTGTCCTTCTGCATGCAAGGCAAACGCCCTACCTCCATGCTATCTCTCCGGCCCCAGCATGTAAGAGTTAGAGAAGGACATACTGCAGACTTTATTATAACCAGATTGCTCCTGAAGCTGAGTCAACTGCTATTCCTACAAGCGTGATTCAGTAAGTGACAAGAACTTGTCTTTGGTGGTAGGTGGAACAAACTTGAACCTTAAAAAGGATAAGCACTCTGATCTTTCCTGTTAGCTGGACCAAACTCCGTCATTCTCTCTTTTAAGTGAACTAGGCATAACAAATGATTGAACTTTGGGGATGAAGTACAATGAAAAAGCAAGTTCAGGTACCAGACCTGTCTGTTTAAAGCTTAAAAGTCTGTATAACCTGGTAATTATACCATTTTGTAAGATTATTAGTAACTATAAATGAGAATGTTACTATTTTGAATTTGATCATATAAGTTAATAAAATCTGACAAAGTTTATACATGTCACTCTGATTGTAATAATCTAAATAATAAATCATTTTTTATTCAATTTAATTTGAATACATTAGAATTTACAGCATCCTTTAGTTAGAAAATGCTGGGGCTGGGAATAAAATTCAAGGGCTGAGCATTTGCATTGCATACAGGATGCCTAGGTTTGATTTCCAGGACCACATGGTTCCCTGAGCACTGCCTAGAGTGACCCCTGATTACAGAGGTATAAGTAACCACTGAGAACTACTTGTTGTGTCCCAAAACAACAGCAAAACAATGCTGAGAGTTGCAAGTAGTGACAGATAGTAAGGAAAAAATAATTACTTAAGATGCATGCATTTGTGTGTAGCACACACAGACATACATACTGAAAAAATAGTAATATAAAATTGTATTATATATATGTGTATAGCCCTTTTCAGTGAATGAGACAGACTTTGGGTTTTCACTTCACCTTCTTGGCAGTTTGAATAGAACTGTGACTTATTATACTGCATCCCATTAATTAATCTTTCCTGCATTTCTTTAAACAAGGTTTTTGTAAAATTTTCTCTCCAATGTCTACCCAACTTAAAATCTTGTTTTCTCTAGTACAGCTATGTTGAAGAGAGAGACTAGAGTAATCTCTTATTCTGAAGACATTGATGTCACAGATTTCTGTTTTTAGTTGCATATTTAAAATTTTAACATTATAAACTTGGTTTGATGGTGGTAAAATATATCTCTGTGTGTAGGGAGTTATTTTGTGGTTTCAAGTGTGAAATATGTCATTGTATTAACTAGTGCAAGTGCATTTACGGAAGGCTGCATTAAGAAAGCTATAGGAGAATCACTTGTGGTTCATTAGCAGATTTTATAGGTTTTAAACTATGAAGCCATTTCTCTCCTTTCCAAGCATAATTTTTCGCATTATATCTCATGCAAGTGCCTCTCTATCACATTTGGATCAATTATATTTTAAAGAGAGGCTCTTTTGTTTGTTTCTTATTTGCTGAAATGTTTTTGACCCTGAGAGTGGAAGAACTTGAAAGTATGGGAAGATGAATATATTCCGAGTTATTTTTTTAAGCAATTCCTTCTCGTGTGGTAAATGTACCTTTTTTGAGCTACACTCAGTGGTGGTGAGAATAGCTGTATGCCGGACAAGTGCCTTAACCAGCCTGTATTCTGCTTCCACTAATTTATTAATATCTTTTAAATTTATATTCTATTACCACTGTGCTATCTCTCCAGCCTGGCAGTTATAACTTTTAAGAATGTTGTGAAGGGTAAAAGAGACAGTACAATGAGTAAAGCACTGCCAATCACGCAACTCACCTGGAGTCAATCTCCAATACCCTCTCTGGTCCTCTGAGCCCATCTAGGAGTGATCCTGAGCACAGCACCATAAGTAACTGCCCAAAAGAATGTTGCTCATTGTGTGAACATGATTTATGTTGAAATAATGCCACAGGTGCCTTAAGTACCCTGAAGTAATCAAATTAATGCAGAATATTCTATTTTAATATTTCCCTTGGCTTTTTAATAAAAATATGACAGCAGATATTGATGGAAATTCTAATTCTATAGTTGCTAATATTTTGTTCCAGAAATTAAAAACGTGTGCATATGCCTTTATTTCAGTTTATCCCCCTCCCTTGTTTGTCTTACCAATGCCTCCCTTCCTTTCTATTGGCTCATTCTTTTTCAGTTCATAATTGCCTCTGTTTTACATTCACGTTCCTAGTGCCACCAACATCTCAGTGTTAACCAGCAACCTGACAAATTCAGTAGAAAATTATCAGTTTTTTCTTTTGACCTTTGAAAGTCAAGTGATTACTTTTGCCTCTGTAATGATTTTCTTCTGTTTTCTTATTTTCTTCTCCAGTCTCCTTGCTAACTGACCTCAATTCATAGGTCCCTCTCTCACTCTTTCCTCCCAGCCCAGCCTGACCCTCCTGGCTCAAGCTATGCTATTTCCTAAGTGGTCTTATCCTGTACTTTGACTTCATTCTTCTTTATTTGTTTGGTTTTGTTATGTTTTGGGGCCATACCCAACAGTGCTCAGGGGTTATACCTGGCAGCTCTGTGCTCAGGAATTACTACTGGTTGGCCTGGGGTTGAGGGGTGAACCCCATGGGAAGCTGGAGATTGAACCTGGGTTGACCATGTGCAAAGCAAACATCCTACTTGCTATGCTATCACTCGAGCCTGACTTCAGTCTTTTAAATATCCTAAATATGACTCCTAAATATCTATCTCCTCCTACTCATGCCCCTCCACTGAGTTTTAGACTTACTTAACCAGTTAGTTCCTTAAAGATGTTTACCAACCATTCTTCTTTTCCATATCCAAATCAAAGTCCTGGATTCCTTTTTCCTTTTTTGGTTTTTCTTATCCCAATAATAGTCACTACCAAAGTTAATCAAATCAAAACTCCCAGAATGGCTCTTCTCTTTTCATCACATCCCATATAGTTGACCTACCAAGTTTTGTTAGCTTTCCATTTTTCTTTTTTTTTTTTCTGTGCTCAGGGGTTACTCCTGGCTCCATGCTCAGAAATTGCTCCTGGCAGGCACGGGGGACCATATGGGGCACTGGGATTTGAACCAATGACCTTTTGCATGAAAGGCAAATGCCTTACCTCCATGCTATCTCCCGGGCCCCATAGCTTTCCTTTCAAAATATATTATTAATGTCCATTCTTGTGAACTCCTGTTCTACTACCCTGGGCATAGGTTTTTAGACCTCCTTATAGATTTCTCTCATAATATTTATTTTTAGGGTGTAATTCCTTATTGGTGTCCTGGGGTCTAAAGGGCCACGATCAGCCAACCTGAACATATGGTTCAATGCTAAGCTCCAAGGGTGTTGCAGTGTTGTTTAGGCTCTACATTGACCTGAGGATGACCTAGGCTACCTTGGTGGTTTGTGGGGAGGGAGGTGTGCCAAGGTTACCTCTGGCTGTGCTGGGAGAACAATGTGATACCAGAAATTAAACCAAGGTCAGGTACAGGCAAGGCATCCACCTTAATCTGCATGCTATTTCCTGGTCCTTCCTTTCTGCTTTTTTACTCACATAAATCAGATACCCATGTAGAATAAACTTTAGTAAAGGTCAGTAAGTTCAGCTTGCTTACTTTGTGTAACTTTACAGAGTCCAGAAAGATAGGACAGTGAGTAGGACATTCCTTGGCATCCATATGGTTCTGCCCAAGCACTGCTGGAAGTAATTTCTAGGTGGGTCAGGAGTAACCCCTGAGCATTCCTGGTGTATCCCCAAACTCCCATCTCCCCCCAAACGTTCGCATGACCTCCTAATACATTCAGACTAAAAATAATTTGAAAGTTCATGTCATGGCCTATGATCCTCTTTATGTTTCTCTGTCCCTGCTTCTTATTCCATCACATACATTTTTACTCATTCAGATTGTACTGTATAGTATATTTAAATCTTTGTTATTTTGTGTTTATCATTACAGTGTCAGTTCTATGAGACCAGAAATGTTTTGTTCCTTCTGTGTTCCCTGTGCTTACTTGGGATTTGGCATATAAGTAATAGAAATGTTTGTGAAATGAGTAGGAATGTTGCCCCAATCTCATCTGAACGGCTGGGGGATGTGACATAATGGTAGATCACTTATTTTGCATGTGTGAGATTTGGAGTTTGATTTTTAGCACTGGGTGGTCTGGTTTTGTGCTATAAGATGAGGAAGGACTACGGCCATATCTGTCCTCATAGATGGGATCTTCCTGGTTGTGCTCTAAAATCCACCCTGCATCTCCTTCATGCAAAGCACGCAATTAACCTGTTGGATTATCTCTCTGGCCTGAGTAAAATCTTAAATGAGAATTGAAGGATGTTGGGGAACTGTCAGGCATACAGCTGACTGGGAAAGAGTATTCCTTGAACCACTGAAGTAGGAGATAACAAAGGGTGTGTTTCTATTACTACCAAGAATGAGAATTTCTGGGTTTAGAAGTCTAAAAGTAGGAGTAGCTGGAGATAAGATTAGTCAATTGTAGGAAGAGTATAGAACTTGGTCACTTAGGCCCAAATATGCTATAGAACATATTTTGAAGTTGGTATTATTAAAGAACTACTGAAGAATTTCAAACAGGGAAAAGACCAATTCTAACCTGTATTTTAGAAAAAAAAAATTACTGGAAGCAGTGTAGAATAGAATGAACAGGGCTTGATAATTGATTGAAATGTCAAGGATAATGCCTTTCATGTTTCTTTTAAAGAATGGGTTGACAGTGATACTATTCGCCAAACTATGAAATTGGGGAGAAAGACCGGTGAATCTTTTATAGTAGATAACTAGAGTTTTAAGCTGTCTAATTATATTAATGTCCAGAAATAAATTGGCTTGTATCAAATAATACTTTGAATGTTATATTTAAGTATACACACTGAATTTCAAGGCATTTTAATCTTTACGACTGGACATATGTGGGGCTGAATAAAAGGAAATTGTCTGTTTATAAGTTGCTCAAAGAATAAAGAACTTTCAGTAGGAAGTTTTTATATATATGAAAAAAATAATAATAAATCTAAGGTGTCCATTTTTTGAAACATATATAAAATGCCCCATTTTCAGAGAAAAATAATTTTAAGTTAAAACAACTTTCTAAAACTTTTACACCACAGAAGAAAGTTGTTTAATCCGTATTACTATCTAATTTATAAAAAGTAAATATATTCCTTTTGGTGCTTTATCTTTTTTGATTATAAGTTTATGAAATGTGTATATGAATGGGTAAATTCATATGTCTATGCTTTATTTGAATTCTTGGCTTGCTATATTCTGTGGCATAATTATATTCTTGGTATAAATATCTGTGATAGATTTCTGAAAGTAGAACAATCTGAAATAGAAGGAAAAGCAGACTTGTCATTCTTGTGGTATGAAGTGAGTCTGCATTAAAGTAGATGTGGCAAGATTGTATAGGTCAACATTACCCCTTTGGAAATAAAAAATGGGACACAAAATGAATAATTTTAAGTTATTTAGTAGCCACATTTAACAAAACAAAGAAAAGCCCTATGATATAAAAATTGTGGGGGGGCGTTCATACCGTATGGTATTCAGGATTTTTACTCCTGCCTCTGCATTCAGGAATCATTCCTGGTGGACTGGTATCACCATATGGGTTGCTGGGGATTGAACTCAGGTCGGCAGTATACAAGGCAAATGCTATACCTGCTGTAATACTGCTCTGGTCCCAGTTTTAATGTGTTTTTAACCCACTATTCAGAATTATTTTATTTCAACATATAATCAGCTTGAATATATAATAAAACATGCTACTTCTGGTTTGTGTGTATACATACATACACACATATATCAGGTCTTTGAAATCTAGGGTATCTTTTACATGCGTAGCACATCAGTTGAGACTGGCCATATTTTAGGTGATCTAGCTCTGTGTGAATAGTGCCTACTGTATTGGACATTGTAAATCTGAATCATCCAAAGATGAAAAAGTAGAGATTGCTCAGCATTTTGCAACATTTATGTGTATTTTTGCAAAATCAAGTCATTTGTGTGCTTGTTTTTATTATCCTGTCAAGTATATTAAAGAAGTCCCTCTTCTCCATTTATCACCTTCCTGCTTACATTAATTTTACCCAATAAAGATCTGTTCATCAATTGTTATTGCCTTTATTTTCTCCTATACTTATTATACTAATGACCTGTTATTTAAAACTATAACATGTCTTTAAATATGACTAATTTTAATGCATCTATTATACTTTAAAAAATACTGAGATACATGTGTAGAAAGATAGTAATCTTAAATTATTTCCCTTAGTCATTATTTGCTCTTCAAGATATAACCACTATTAACAGTTTATGTAATAGCCTTTTCCCCTTTAGGAATATACATTTTTGAGAAATTATTAAGTGAAAAACTTTGTAACTTTGAACATACCTCTTAAAGTGACCTTACTAGGGCCTGGAAGATAGCATGAAGGTAAGGCGTTTGCCTTTCATGCAAAAGTCATCGGTTCCAATCCCGGTGCCCCATATGGTCCCCCATGCCTGCCAGGAGCAATTTCTGAGCATGGAGCCAGGAGTAACCCCTGAGCACTGCCGGGTGTGACCCCCCCCCAAAAAAGTGACCTTACTAAAGTTTACTATAAAAAAAACAATTTGTGGGGTCAGAGAGAGAGAGCACTTGTCTTGCACACAGTGTCTAGACCAACCTGACTTCAATTCCCAGGAACCCCTATGGAATGATCTCTGAGTGCAGAGCAGGAGTAAGTCTGAGCACTGCTGGGCAAGCCCCCAAAACAAAACAAAAGGACCCAAAATAAAACAAGCGATTTGTTAGAGACACATTTCAGAGATGAAAGTGTTTTACAGCATATTTAGCCAAACTTCGGTTGTAAAGCATCTATGCTTATTCTTAGATTAACAAAGAATAATATATCTTGGTATAATATTTTTAATTAAAATGGTGTGATATAGGGCCCGGGAGATAGCATGGAGGTAAGGCGTTTGCCTTTCATGCAAAAGGTCATCGGTTCGAATCCCGGCATCCCATATGCTCCCCCATGCTTGCCAGGAGCAATTTCTGAGCATGGAGCCAGGAGTAACCCCTGAGCACTGCGGGGTGTGACCCAGAAACCAAAAAGCCAAAAAAAAAAAAAAGTTGTTAAAATGGTGTGATAATCTGATGTCATGACTCACTTTGATTTTCTTAGTACTTACCATGTTGATTGATTATACATCAACTTTACCCAAAGCATTTGAGACCTTAGCAGTTTCTCCAGAGTCTTTTCCTAATTCTTTGACTTTTTTGTTTGGTTTTTTTTGGGGACCACACCGGTGACGCTCAGGGATCACTCCTGACTATGTGCTCAGAAATCACTCCTGGGCTTGGGGGACCAAAATGGACGCCGGGGTATCAAACCATGGTTCGTCCTAGGTTGCTGAGTACAAGGCAAACACCCTACTGCTTGAGCCACCACTCCAGCCCCAACCTTCGACATTTTTTTCTTAACGCCTATCCTGTCATCCTTGGACTTTACCTTAAGTTGTTCACTTCTACAGACTTCATAAAATCTTGTATTCTTTTCAAGATTTGTATTTTCACTTAATACTTTGAGAGTTGTATTGTGATAATTTATTGGATGTTTACAGCATTCAGCTATTAGTGAAAGATTGATGGGCAAATCTGGGTTACAGATTTGCAATAAATGTTAATATCAAGTAGAAATGGATTTTATAAGTGATGAAGGCACATTGTGAATATTACTATATGTAAGGACTTTTATTTGGGTGGCAGGGATCATTTGCTCTACTATTGAGCTGTATTTCTGGCTTGATTTAAAACTTTATATTTTCTGTTTCAACTTGAAATATAAACTCAATTGCCTGTTCTTAAATAATAGTCAGTTTTTATTGAGACTTTTGCCATGCTATACATGTCTTTTGTTTAATATGTTCACTGAAATAGCTTATTTTTTCTCCAGTTTGAGTAAGCCTTGAGTAAACTAAAGCTTGTAATATTAGCTTGCCTCAAAAAACAATATTTTTCCTTGATAAGAGTTAGAAGAGGATGTGATGCAATCCTAATCTGGGACCCACAAACTTTCTTGAGTATATGCATTCTCAATTACACCTAGACATGCATATACACGCAAAAAAGGTAGATTGGGTTGTGATTTTATTTTTTTAGTTAACATGTTCTAGGCACTAATCTTTTATTATATAGGTGAGTCATGCTTTTATGATATTTGTGTTAGTTTGGTTTGGAGATTTCATTTATGTTAGCTGATGTTGCATTCTTGGTAAATAAAGAGGCTTAGTTTCAGTTACTATGTGGAAAACTAAAATGGAGGTGATGAATGTAGGAGAGATGAGAAGTTGGAAACTTGAGTTTAACCTCTTAAAGCTTTAAATCTCAAATAATTTATTTTAATTCAAAGGGTAGACAAGAGAAAATATTTTACTGCATTGCAGAAAAAAATAAGGAAGCTTAAAAAATAAAAACTTATGCACTGAAGGAAAAAAGTTTCCTGAGAATTTGTAACTACTATTTTATCCTCCTGGGCAGTGCTTCCTGTTGTACTTCATTCAAGTTTCAGAAAATCTCAAACTTAAAAATTGTCATTCATACAGAACTACTTTATACTTAAAGATGGAATCCCTATAGATAAAATCCCCACTGAAGTTAAGCTCACTACCCAAAATTACCCCAATATTTTATATTGCCTGAAGCAAAAAGACAGTCAGAACGGCAAAATTAAATTCTTAGGAACTTCAAAAAGTAGAAGTATTAATTAATAATTTAATATTAAATTCAATGGAAATTAAATTTAATTATAGAATTAATTAAAATTAAGCACCATAATTATAGTTATTCATAAAATGCGAATATTAAAAATATTAAAATAAAAGAATACAAAATAAAAGAACAGCAACAAAATTTAAAAAACACCAGAGGGATCAGATTGGGGAAATATATTGAAAGATTTTTTATCGTAAGACCTTAATCACTAAATTTAACTCATGAGAATAAGCAATTTTAAAGAGGAAAATTAATAATGTAAAAGATGTATGTGAAGAGATTATTCCTAGAGAATCACTAAAATACTTAGCTAAATAGTTAAAATCAAATAGTTTATTGTTGACTTATAGAAAATGCTCAATTCATATTAAGTACTTGAGAAATGCCAGACACATGAGAGAATATCTCAAGTTATCAGAGAAAGAGAAACTGCAGGATAGTTACTGCAGATTTAATTGTAACAATAGAAGTCAGAATTCATTAAAGAGTGGGAGTTAAGTAAAGATATTTTCACCTATAAACTACAAATATGTCTTGAAGGGATTGGAAATAACATTATACAGTTTTCCAGGAGTTTTCTTGTGTTGCACTGCTAAAAACAGTCAAAGAAAAATAAAAGAAAGCAAGAGAAGAAGGAAACTAAAAAACATGATACTTATAAAGGTCAGATAAAAAAGGTAGAAATATTCCTTAACTTATCTGAAATCACAATAAATATAAATGGGCCAAAATAATTGAAAGTTTTAATTTTAAATATAGAACAAATAAAAACCCTTTAAGTTAATTGTATGCCTTTTGCAAGACACATACCTGAAGCATGGTAAGCCAGATAGGAGAAAAGTAAAATGTCAATACAGATGCTTGAGAACTGGATAGTACAAGAAGGAAGGCAGTTGCTTTGCATGTAGCTTCAGTGGCTGCCATTCTGGTTCAAATTTCTGGCATCATATATGGTCCCCTTAGGGACCAGGGTTTAGAAATAGGTTTATTTTAGGTGGAAAAAAATGTTTAATAGTATAGCTCTACATAATGTTAAAATTTACCAGGAAGACAAATAATTCAAAATATAAACACCATATAATATTATTTCAAAACTTGTATCAAATATAAAAATTCTGTATACAGTTGGAGGAAACAGTAAACACATATAGTAGATATTTCAAACTTGCTGATTAAGCAGTCAAAAAACTTAGATGTCTGAACAATAATAAACTTGATTTAATGAAAACCATGAAAAGTTAGCTATTATACTTTTATTTCTTTTTTAATAATAATTTATTAAATACAATGGTTACCAAAATGTTCATAATTGGGCTTCAATCATAAAAATGTACATCACCTCTTCACCAGTGTAACTTTCCAGCCACCAAAGTTCCCCATTTTCTTCCTCCCTGACCTTCTGCTGTCTTCAAGACAGACATTCTATTTCTATTTCTCACTCCCATTGTCATGGTAGTTGTTGGTGCAGTTATTCTAGAGGAATAAATATGTGTTTATCACTCATTTTTTAGAATTTTTATTTCATTGAGACAGTTATCATGAACAGAATCCTTCACAGTTGAATTTGAGATATACAATTACAGGGTCCTTTCCACCACCAGAGTCAACCTCCCTCCATCAATGGATTCTATTATCGTTAACTTTGACTTGGATATTTAGTTCTGCCTTTATTTCCCTGCCAATGCTTTTTTTTTTTTTGGTTTTTGGGCTACACCCGGCAGCGCTCAGGGGTTACTCCTGGCTCTACACTCAGAAATCGTCCCTGGCAGGCACTGGGGGACCATATGGGATGCTGGGATTCAAACCACTATCCTTCTGAATGCAAGGCAAGCGCCTTACCTCCATGCTATCTCGCCGGTCCCATCCCCACCAATGCTTTTAAGACCACTTGGTCCTTGCCCCCCAGCCTTTCTTTGATCCTCTCTTTTTAGTTTAATAGAAAAATGCAGGAATATGTGGCAAAATAAGGTAATCCTTGTCCCAAAGTTCTATGAAAAAGACAGGAACCTCAATTTAAATGATAAGAGATTTTAAAAATTCAGTAAGCAAAAGGTGTGGGGACAAGGTGTTGTTTGTTTGTTTTTTTGCATAGGCACAGCAAAATATAGGGAAAATAAAAAGATAAAACCTTTGCCCTAAAAGCAGGGAGACCTTACCTATGAAGCATCCTGGCATAAAACCAACAACAAGCTTCAGGCGTACTAAATTATCTAAACCCAAAGTCTTTCTCTGTGGTCACAATCAAAGTTGTCATGGTCAGGTTTCTATAAGTTATACATGTTTAAGCTAGATATGAAGACATTTACCATAGCTGATCATTTATGGACCACTAAGCATTATGAAAATTGTAAGGAACTTACTTTGATCATACTAATAAGTTGGAAATTTAAAAATATGTTATATTTAAAAGAGACAGATATGAAATTTAAAAAAGCCTGAAGTGTTTTCATTCTTCATTCTAAGAACCCAAGCTTTTAAAGATCTACAAAGGACTTATTAGATACAATGATCTACCCAGTAAAGGTAAATTCCCATAGTGCTCAAAATTTGGTCTTAAAATACTTTTTTTTCCTTTTACTAAAATGAACCATCTCTGAAAAAGTGGGTAAACTCTTAGTATGACAAAATCACATTCATTAAAATGGGAATTCTCAGTGCAACTTGGAGCAAAAGCATTGTTCTTGGCCAAAGATGATGTAGTTAAAAAAAAAA